>JAGFNQ010002586.1:0-35541 GCA_024364735.1 Boesenbergia rotunda | reverse complement strand
TCCCTTTAATTGGTCAAACAGGTCATCTATCCTCGGAAGAGGATACCTGTTCTTGATCGTTACGTTATTCAGCGCTTGGTAGTCTATGCACATTCGCATAGATCCATCCTTCTTCTTCACAAACAGTACCGGAGCTCCCCAGGGGGAATGACTAGGGCGAATAAATCCCTTATCCAGCAACTCCTGTAGCTGTTCCTGAAGCTCCTTTAATTCAACCGGCGCCATACGGTAAGGTGCCTTGGAGATCGGGTTGGTACCAGGAACCAATTCGATCTCAAATTCCACCTCTCTATCAGGAGCTAATCCTGGCAATTCCTCTGGAAAAACCTCTGGGTAATCGCATACCACCCGGACATCTTCCAGCTTCTGGTCCTTCACCTGACTGGCATCAACCACATATGCTAGAAATCCAGTATATCCTTTGTCTAACATTTTCTGAGCTTGGAGAGTTGATAAATATTTCCCCGTCCTCTTTCTTGGCTCTCCGATAAATTCGAACCTAGAACCTGCCTCAGGTCGAAAGACCACCTTTCGCTTACGGCACTCAATAGAAGCACCGTATTTATCCAGGAAATCCATTCCTATTATCACATCATAATCTTGCATGTTGAGTACTATCAGATCGCAGTGAAGTTCCCTTTCCGCGATTCTGACTGGCACCGCACGCAGTACATGAGTGGATGTCATTATTTCTCCGGAAGGTAGGGTCGTTAAGAACCTGCAGTCTAACACTGCGGAGCCTATCTATCTTCTTGGTATATGGCACCGAAATGAACGAGTGCGTTGCCCCAGTATCAAATAATGCAGTAGCATATGACTGGAAATAAGTATCTGACCTGTGACAACCGTAGAAGCTTCCGCGCGTCCTCCTTGGTGACTAGAAAACCCTGGCATTTGTCACTGTTGGGGAGGCTTCCAACATCGGGGTCCCTTCCAGCTCGGCTGGCATATAGTGTAACTTTGCTGGTGCACCCTGGTACTGCGCCAGTGGTTGGGGAGTGGCCTGGTTCTTTGTAGGACAATAAGCTGCCATATGTCCTTCCACACCGGTGAAACACCGGTTCGTACCCTTGCGGCATTCCCCGGAGTGATTCTTCCCGCATGTCGCGCAGGGGAAACCTTGTCTGTTTATTTGCTGGGCCCCCTTGAGAGTTGTTCCATGACTTCCGTTTACCACCTTGATCCCCTTTCCCGCCAACCTGGTTGCTCTGGGACCTTTGTCCTCCTAAACGATCATTAACGGAAAGATCATTAAGGATAATGAGAGAAAGAATCGAGGATTCCGGTGTGAGCTTGATTCTTACTTTCATTCATCGCTTTCCGTTGCTGATTGATATTATTCATATAGTGCTCGGAGTAGGGCACTACTAAACAGTTCCTCGGCGGTCTGGGGTCTGCTAACTCCGCCAGCCACGTTCAGAGCTATTTCAGGCCGCAACATCCTTAGCATCAGTCGGACCCTTTCCTTTCTCAGTACGGACCAATTCAGGGCACAGTCGAGCCAGTCGATTGAATTTCTTCACGGCCTCATTGACCGAGAGATCGCCCTGCCGGAATTCCGTGAATTCGTCGTGTTTGTTCGTGACCCGCATGTTGAAAAATTCTTCAAAGAACTCTGATTCAAAATCGGCCCACGCCATCTGGTCCATCGGTCTCTAGGCCTTAACCCTTTCCAACCACATTCTGGCATCCCCAGACAGACAGAATGATGCACACTTGATCTTTTCATGCTCAGGCCAGTCCAGCAGCTCCAAGGTACTTTCCATCGTCTTGAACCATGCCTGGGCATCCCAGGGTTCGCCAGCACCCGAGAAACTTTCCGGTTTCAGCCTTAACCACTGGATCAGGTAAGCCTCTTGTCGTGCCACAGTGGTCGAGCCCGGCGGAGGGGTGTGCGTAACCGTAGGCGCCACAGGTATAGCAGTCTGGTTCACTGGTGGAGTAGTAGAATTTTCCTGTTGGTTCATCAAGGTGTTAATAGTCTGCTGCTGCTCGGTGACTTGGCGCAGAAGTTGGGTCACTAATTGCACCAGATCAGGCGGTGGGGCTGCCTCGTTAAGTCGGTTACTCTGTCTTCTAGCCATGTTTTTTTTTCACTAAAGACAAGTATGGTCAATATCAGTTCTCTTCTACCCCTATATTGTTCTAATTATTTAATTCATAAAAGAAAATAAAATATCGTTCATCGTAACATATCTTAAGGTACCTTTCATCATAACTATCGTTCATACTTGCATATCTTAAAATCATAAAACATCCTAAAAGTACTTACTATCATAGAATATGCATAAAAGTACTTACTTGGAAGCGGCAGGAAGAGGGCTTGATGTGTGTGTAGTGAGATGGTTACTGCTCTGATACCAACCTGTAACGCCCGCTTTTTTTTTTTCATAGCGGCGTTACGTTAACATACTTAAGGCATGTAAACATCATAAGACAGCGGAATAACTTTAACATTATACATGCCCTACTAACATCCTTAACATAATGACATAGGAACCTTGGCATATTGACTTCATACTTAAACATCATATCATGTCATATCATGTCATACTTAACATCATATCATAGAGTTTCATAAGTCATTATTCAAGCATTCAAGCATATAAGAGACCAAAGTCAAGTTCTAGCATAAACGATAAACATAGGGTTTCCTGGGCCAAGTCACTACCACACACATGATTTCTTGCCCTCCTGCTGCTTCCATCATTGTCCCCTTGAATGATCTGCGGTATAAGGAAATAAGACTATAAGCACATAGGCTTAGTAAGACTCTTTCCTACTCACAAAAACCATTCATCATCTCATAATGAGCACATAAAACATCAACATACTTAGTGCTCTACTTAGGACATAACAACTTGAATCATTTATCATATATTGAACATGGCATGATCATAAACATAAACAAACATTCCTATCATGGCATGAGACATGGCATAAACGTAAACATAGTAAACATTCTAAACATGGCATGCTACATGGTATAAACATAAACATCATAAACGTTCCTAGCATGGCATGATACATGGGCATACTTCTTATCATGGCATATGAGCATCCTTTTAACATAATCATGGCATAGATCAATTCTTCTCATGCATCTTTCTTAACATAAAGAGTAAGCATCAAGTCTTGTTACCATAGCATAATGCATAACATGAATGAATACATGAGGGGAATGCATATACATAAGAATGCTTAACTTTTTTTCTAAAACATACTTTTAAATGCTTAAACATATTCATCATATCATTGGGCCCTGGCTTGTACCACATACATACATCATAAGAGTGCATCTCTAAGTAAGTATGAGGTAGCTAGCCTCGACCTACTAAGGTAAGGACAGCATAGTCGGTACTCCCCGAACCGAGGCGTTCTTAAGGTGCCCATCCCTGTTGCACAGCTACAGTAGTGCCAGAACCATGGACAGCATAGTCGGTAGTCCAGAACCGGGGCGTTCTTAAGGTGCCCATCACTTGGACCCATACTTCGGTCCGGTACAAGCTCATTCATAAAGTAAAATACTTTACATGCTTCATCATTCATTAGACATTCATGGCATTTTTAACATAACATAACTTGTTACGGCTCGGCCCGTCTACCGGCATTCATAAAACATGGCATGCATCATCCTTATCATGAACATACACATAACATACTTATCATGGCATTATTCTTATTATGAACATAAACCTAACATAATTATCATGGCATCATTCTTATCATGAACATAATCATAACATACTTATCATGGCATCATTCTTATCATGAACATAAACATAACATACTTATCATGGCATCATTCTTATCATGAACATAAACATAACATACTTATCATGGCATCATTCTTATCATGAACATAAACATAACATACTTATCATGGCATCATTCATATCATGAACCTACCAAATAACATAGCATGGTTCTTAACATAACATGTGCATATAACATAGCATGGTTCTCTACATAACATAAGCATACATAGGTAGGACTTCCATAAATATGCTACCTACCATCCAAGTACATGGCATAAAACATAAGACATTCATAAATAACCCCATTAAGCATGGCATCCTATCATAAACATAAGACATAAAACATAAAACATGGTGCTTAATCTTAGGGTTATTGGTAACATGATTTCTACCACATGCTTGAACCTATACATATATATACTTCATGGTAAGCATAAACCATCATTCTTTGAACCCTAACTCCTTCCAAACCCTAAATTCCTTTGCTTGGGCGAAACCTATAGGGCTAGATTCCATCATTCCATTAATCATGTAACATAGCATAAGGTAAGGAACCAACCATACTTTACTTATAAGACCATGGGAGGCCATTAGGGCTCATAATTAGGGTTATCCCTAACCTTTAGCCCTCTTTCCATGTGCTGGCCGAAACCCTACAAGGCCATGGGTTCATGGAAAAATTCCATAAAATCCCCAATCAAACATTAACACCAAACATACTCTACCATGAAGCCATTGGGACCCTTGCTTGAGGGAAATCCCTAACTTATTTCCCTAGGTCCAACTTGGCCGAAACTTGTGGAGGTCACAATGCCTTGTAAAAGTTCACATAATCCCCTCTCAATCTCCCTTATATCATGATAACACACAAACCACATGCTTGAGGGTTTAAGTTCAACTCTACCCATGGATTCATGGGATGGCTGAAACCCTAGGGGATCCTAGGGTACCCCAAAAATTCTCAAAAATTATATTTAATCTCTAAACATCATGAGAACACATTAGAAAACATTATGAAGGTTTTTATCATCATTATAGACCAAGAACCCATGGTGGTCGAAACCTATAAGGTTAGGTTCATGGGTTTCCTTTGGTTTTCCAACATAAACATCACATACAAGACTTTCATATCATGTAAATCTTCAAGAAAAACCATTATACCACAGGTGAGGGAGTCTTACATTGGTTGATCTTGATTATAAACCTTAGATTTGAGAGAAGGATGGAAATCTTGTTGCCTCTTGACTACCCTTAGCCCTTGTACTCTTGTGAAAACCTTAGATCTTGGAGATGAAGCCTTGGTGGAACTTTTCCAAGGGAGAACTCCCTTTGAGATGTTCGGCTAGAATGAGGAAGGAGGAGGAGAGGAAATGCAATTGAAGGAAGAAAGAAAGAAACTCCCAAACCCCCCTATTTATCACCCATTAAGGAGGTAAATGAAGAGTCTCTCCATGACCCTTCACCTTCTTCTAAGCCTTAACCAATCTCCATTTCATTCCCTTATAACATTCCCTTGCTAGATGAGTTGGTTAAAGCATGCATGGTTGTACAGGAGGTCCAAGGTTCAATCCTTGGTAAATGCACAATTTTTTTCCACTTATTCTATTTTATTTTCCTAGTAATTTTTGAAAATCCCAAAAAAAATACCCCATAATTATGTTAATATTTCTTATTAAAATCCCTTCATATTTCTATAAATTTTCACCTAAAATTCACCAATAATCATGGTAGTAAAAAGCCCATATAAGGGCCGTTAGTACTTAGTTTTCTCAATTTAATTGAGAAAATATGGATTTCTAGGCCAAATTTTATATAAATATTTCTAGGTCCCTCGGAAAATTATTTAGACATGCTCAATATTTTAAGAAAATATTAAGAGAATTTTCCGGGTCATTACATCACCAGCCACATACTAGTCGACTGCCCCCAGGGCAGTCGACTGGTCCCAGTGCTGAGACCTTTCTGTGAGTTCCATCAGTCGACTGCCCCCAGGCCAGTCGACTGGTCTACTCACCCACCTAAGGTTACCCTTCCTGAGTACATTCCTCTCCGCACTCAAACCCTAGGATTTCCTGAGTACAATCACACAGCACTCGTACCCTCACGACTCGACTGACTCCTCATCCGCAGCCTCGACTGTTGCCTTCGCACCCTCTTCATCTTCGGCTCCCGTCCCTCGGATGCACGCAAGCCTCCAGCTTGCCTCCATGCCATCCTTCACGTATGCCTTGAAGTCCGTGCCCATCAGCGCATCATCCCTGCTCTCTAAGGTCGCTCGGATGCGCACGCAAGCCTCCAGCTTGCCTCCATGCCACCCTTCACCGTACTGAGGCCATCCAGTCAAATCCATATGTGTACCTGTACAACCTGCACACTCAACATACACATATAAGAACACAAGGGTAAACCTAACTTAAACCCTTTGCCCAAACATCAAAACACTTGGTCGCTCCGGACCATAGATTACCTCAACAATCTCCCCCTTTTTGATATTTGGCAATACGTTTAAGTTAGGGAAAGCAAAATAGAAGTCAATAGCAAAAATAATGCATATGCACTATCCCAAGACATCCCACACCTAACCCTCCATGTTAGGAATTTTCCACAACGGGATCCTATCCCAAGGCATCCCACACCTAACTCTCGAAGCTAGGAATTTTCACACCTAACTTCCCAAAGTTAGGAATTTTTCACAAAACCAGCTTTTTAAAGCTTCTCCAAAGCTCCCCCTTTATTAGACTTACAAAGGCTTTTTAAGAACCTCTCCAAGGTTCCTCTTACGCCATGAATGGAGCAACCATGCTCCCCCTTAAAATCAGCTCCCCCTAAACCTAGGGATTCTAGCAAAAGTAAGTTTGGTTTCCCAACTTAACCCAAACTTCTCCCCCTTTGCCATACATCAAAAAGACCCCAATAATATCCCAATTATTGGTTCTTTTAATCCCTAATGGCCATAAACAATGTGTACTAGCCCCCCATACACTTGTTTTGCATTATTTGACACATATCCAGCTGTTGAAACTTAATTCAGCCTTTACCAGTCGACTGCCCCAAATGGCAGTCGACTGATACTCTGAAACACAGAATTTTAGCCTTTTCTGACGAAGCTCAGAAATCCGCCAAAAATTTCACAAATCTCCAAAAATTTCTAAATTTTGTGGAGAGGTTTATGGTACACATATCTACTTGGAAAAAATACATTCCAAAATGCATCTATCACCATTCCCAAGTTTGACACAAAAACTCAAAACTAGCAAAAAGGTTCACTCAAACCTTAACCAAAAGTCCTAGTTTTAGTTTCCCCTTGATGTCTCTGCCCATACCAATTCACAATGCATCCCTAGCATTGATTTATATGGAAATTGCACATCAAAAACCAACCTTCATGCTATATGACCCCAATGTCATATTTCCATGCATGAAACTCAAAGATACCGTGCCAAAACCCAAGAATTGAGACTCAAGTCCGTCTCCAATTCTTCTGGCACATCCTATGGTCCATCTATACCTCTAGGAGGAACCCTCCTATGATCCATTCACCATATATCCCAAAATTTTCTATGATAATTAAGGCAACCAAGGAGGCAACCTCCCCCTTAACCTATGCCTTCTCCCATTTTTCACTTTACCTCGGTGAAGTTCTTCCCAACTTAACACCCTAACACCAAGTTGAGTTATACCCAACCCAACACCCGAGTTCTTCTCCCTTGGACACCATTAAGGATTGCCCCTAAGCAACCTTATCCCTAGTGCCAAAAAGCACTCAATAATACCCTTAAACAATCCTAAGAGTTTGCAAGCACATTTGCTAGGATATGCCCTATCCTAGAAAAATATGTTTTGATTAAGATTATCAAATGTGCTTGACTTTGGTACACTTCTCTAATTTCCTTAAGAATAGACACTTTGTATCAATTTTTATCTCAATTGATGATTTCTTGTGTTTGTCAATTCTAACCATCATCAATTTACACAAGAAATTGTTCTTAACTCTTTCTTTTCAATATCCTTAAATATACAAAGAAATTTCCTTTTTATCTCTTATCAATCTTCCTTGAATTATCCATAATATCAACAAAGTCTTATGAAATCATGGGATAACACTTCATTCAAGGAATATAACATTATAAGCATGAATTTTAAATCCAAACCATATCCCATACTCCAATTTTGCAATTTCTCACTACCCAAACTCCCCTTTTTGCAACCTCTCATGGACCAGTTGACTGCCCAAATGGCAGTCGACTGCCAAAACTCACAGAGAGTTTTTGAGCTTGAGACCAGTCTACTGCCCCTGGGGCAGTCGACTGATGCCTAATTTTTATATTTTTTCAGCCCAATTTCAGAAATCCCTAAATAATTCCATAAATCTCCGAAAAATCTGAAATTTTGTGGAGAGATTTGTGGGGCCAATGTCTACTTGGGAAAAATACATTTCCAAACAAATGTACTCTGGATCCCAAGATTGGCATGAAACTCAACATATCCTAAAGTGTATTATTGAAACTCATCCCAAAAGTCTCAATTGTGATTCCTCCTCACTGTTTCATCTTATCCTTGATTATAGTTCATTTCTATCATTGAATTACATGGTATTGACACATTAAAACCCAATTTTACCCAATATAATTGTATTTTCATTTTTTTCTCCCTAAATTCCCTTTAAATGTGCCAATTTCCTAGGCTTAAGACTTACCCAAGTCTTTTAACCATTTTTGGCACAATTCACCTAATTTCCTAGGAGAGAAACTTTTGAGATCCATTTACCATGGACCCCAAAGGCTCCTAGAGCTCCCCCTTGAGCTCTGAGCCCTAGCCACCTCTCTAGGTGACTTAATCCACACTAAGCCACACCGGTGTGCCCCCGGTGACCCTTGGCCTACAAAATGAACTTTCTTAATCTTGGACACCTTGTCTTTGGTTAAGTCACCCTTTCTACCTTTTGATGACACCCACATGCCATCCTTGGACTTGCCCTCCTTGCCATGACTATATGTTTCCCCAACATATTTCTTTCCATTTGCCTTAGAGGTCTTAGACCAGTATCCCAAACCCGATCTATCATAGTTGGATTTTATGTTGGGTTTTTCGGGCCGCGAAAACCGCCTTTTCGCGTCGTGGAAACCCCGAGAACCCAAAGCCATGGATCTCGTGCGAAGAAAAAATTCTGAAACAAAAATTCACGTATTCATTTCATGCTCAAAACTCGATCTACTCCTAGATCTAAAGAGGGATAAACCATTTTACCTTTGGTGCGTGCCCTGCTTAATCCCGCTCGCTCCTTTTGGATGTCGGATCTCTAGGACGTTAAGTGCCGTCCCTCTAGAAGTATCCACGCGAACAAAGTGGATGGAGGAAACCCTTTAGGTGTGCTAGCACCTTTCAAGGGTTCGGCCAAGAGGAGAAGAAGAAGAAGAGCTCCAACACTTGGAGGAGGAAGAAGAGAAGACACACACTGAGAAAAATGGAACAAAACATTGTTTTGTTCTCTCATTGTGGCCGGCCACATAATGGTCATTAATGGCCATTAAGTGGCCGGCCATAATGGCCATTAATGGCCATTAAGTGGCCTGCCATAGCCCCCTTTCAATTTGAATTCAAATTCAAATGGGGGGTTACAACCTTTGGAGATGATGTGGAGCATCATCATTGGTCAAATACCAAGCCAAGTCATCACTTGGTCAAGTCAAGGTGAGGTGGCCTTTTGGTCAAGTCAAACTTGCCTTTTATGGACTTTCCATATTTAGTCAAGTCAAACTTGACTCCATTTCTTCTCCCATGTCAAGTCTAACTTGAAGTGGAACCAAGTCAAGTCAAACTTGATTTGGATTTGGGTCAAGTCAAACTTGCCTTTTATGGACTTTCCATATTTAGTCAAGTCAAACTTGACTCCATTTCTTCTCCCATGTCAAGTCTAACTTGAAGTGGAACCAAGTCAAGTCAAACTTGATTTGGATTTGGGTCAAGTCAAACTTGCCTTTTATGGACTTTCCATATTTAGCCAAGTCGAACTTGACTTCATTTTTTCTCCATCTACTTGTTCTTTGCGTGTGACCCTATAGGTTCTTGTAACGTTGGCAATGCTTCTAACCTCTTAGAAACATAAGCAATGAGCGGTATCTAGCAACACATCATTGCTACCCAAGTTACAAGAATGTTGAGATCCAACATCACCAATGTGACTACTAATTATGACTTTCATAATATGTGACAATGTCCTTCTATCGTCGATATCTAGATTGATCTTCTATGAAGCATAGACCGTGTCATCCTCCAATCAATCTATGTGTCTTGAACTCCAAGTAGACTCACTATAATCAAATAAGCTCAATATCTCATATTGCCTTATTTGGGCATGGTCATGCACTTAGTGATCTCACTCTATCAAGACTATGATATCTCTCCCGTCATATAGGAGGGATAGATCCCATCTACATCACTCACATCCCTCCGCATAATTTGTTACATACCCAGTAATCGCCTTTATAGTCCACCCAGTTACGGGTGACGTTTGACGAAACCAAAGTACATAACTCCTTATGTAGGGAACTATGGTGACTTCAGGTCTAAGGACTAATAGTCATACTAATAGTCACATGAGAAAGTATATGATACTCATATAACGATCCATGATACTTTCTCATGGTGGGTCATTCAGTATACATTCTCCAATGCATACTCATGTGTCAACTTGATATCTCATATCCATGACTTGTGAGATCAAGTCATCGTGTTGACCTACATGCTAGTCTCTATGCATTAACATTGTCCCTGAATGTTAATACTTGACTAGGAATAATTAAGAGTAGTGTTCTCTATATCATCTCACTATCGATTCAACCAATCGATTGATATAGATATGAACCTACTACCAAAGACGTTATTACACTTAGTTATTTGGCACCAATACAAGTAAGTATAATAACCATAATCAAATGCCTTTATATATATATATGAAATATGATATAATGAGTCCATACAACAACCATCACATGATTGGCTCTAGGGCTCTCACTAACATTTTATACTACCCAACACCATATCTAGACCCTTTGATCCAACCGTGAATCTCTCTAGGGTCTTTTCTAATTTATCAAGGCTTGATTTTCCCTCTCTAGACCTTTAACTTTGGAGTCTATGTGTCCACTTTGGACATTCCTAGAGCTACCCATTTTCCTAGGCACATTTCTTCCCTTCTTGGGATTAGTGTCATGATCCTTAGGTCTAGAGGTCTTGGGTTGATCATGATGCATGTCTTTCCTAGGGTTTTGATCTATCTTGTTAACCCTAGTCCTATCATTATATTTAAAACCAAAATTGTGCACCATTAAGCATTTTTCATTAAAACTAGCATGCATGGATGGGTAATTAACATGATTTTTAAAATGCAAGGAAGAACTTGAAATTGAATTACTTTTTGGCTTAAGGTTAGGAGTTACCTTCCTTACCTTTGGAGCTTCTCCTTGTTGCAAGCTTCTTTTCTTTCTCTCCTCCTTCTCCCATCTTCTTAGATGCTCCATTTTCTTGAGTTTTTCACTCATTGGGCATTTCGTGTGGTAGTGTCCTAGCTCACCACACGTGAAGCATCTGATTCTCCTTCGTTTAGCTTGGACTTCTTTGTTCCTACAATCTATGTTAGAACTAGAAGAATTTGAAATGAGTTGGGACTTTACCTCCTTTTTACCTAGTGGGCACTTGTCTTTGTAGTGACCCTTTTCATTGCACCCAAAGCATGTGATGTGGTCCTTGGCTCTTGCTTTGGTGGAGGTGGAGGTGGAGGCTAGGTTGACTTCTTCTTCAACCTTGGATGAAGTGGATGCCGCCTCTTGTTCTGGCATTGACGAGGGTCTCTCCTCCACCTCAATTCTTGAGGTGGTGACCTCCTCCTCTTCTCTAGATGAGGTAGATGACCTCTCACTTTCTTCTTCCACTTCACTTGATGAGATGGTCAATTCTTCTCCTTTTTCTTCTTCTTGAACCATTTGACTCATCCTTTTGGACTCTTGAGATTGTGTAGGTTTCTCATGAATTTCTTTCAATTTGCTCCATAATTCATATGCATATTGATATTTACTTACACAACTCAAAACATTGTTAGGCAAAAGATTAACTAAAATTGTCATTACCTTTTCGTTTGCCTTGGATTGATCTTGTTGTTCTTGATTCCAATATCTAGGCCTAAGCATCTTTCCATGCTTATCCCTTGGAATCTCATATGGCTCTTCAAGCGCGATTCGACATGCCCACTCCATCCCGAACCAAGTCTCGATTCTCGCCCTCTAAAAGTTGAAGTCTTCATGATCGTAGGGCGGTGGAGTGTGGATGTCTTCCCCTAACTTATCTTCCATTGTCTTTCTTCCTCTAGCGTGTGCTCCCTCGACGGTTAGTCCGATCAAGAGCGGTTCTAGCTCTGATACCAACTGAAAGATCGTCTAGATGTGCTAGAGGGGAGGGGGGGTGAATAGCACTTTTTCGTCGTTTTGATCTCTACAAAGTCGTTAGCGCAGCAGAAACAATAATATGCAAAGTAAATAAGAAGTAAACAATGCTAACAACCCGATTTACTTGGTATCCACCCCGGCCGGGTGACTAATCCAAGAATCCGTCAGTGGATCACTCCCCGGATAACCTCCGTGTTGGGACCGGGTGCCTGTTGACATGGATGTGGGTTCGTAATTTTAAAATTTATTACGTGCAGCGGAAGATTTAGCACAAATAATTTCCCAAATTATTTAACCACATATCTAAGCATGCAACCTTATATTGTGTAGACATGATCATATATTAAAATTTTGCAGAAAGTAAACTAATTTACTTAATACCTCACGTAACTTGAAGGAAGGGACGAGATCCAACCGTAAGCGTCCCTTGGAAGCTCCGCCTTTATTCGCGTCCACGCCGAGTTTTCTTCGGGATGACTTCGCAAAGCCACGAGTTTCGTGCCGACAAGTACTAGATTCTCCAAAGGCACGACAAGAATACCAAGAGAGAGATGGGAAGATTAACCACCAAACGAAGAACGAAATCAAGATTCCGGGAGGAAGGAAGGAGTTGCGCCCGCTTCTTCTTCTTCTTCGGCAGCTGCTTGGTGGATGAAGCTCACGGCGATAAAGGGGTCCTCCTTTTAGGGTCGGCGGCACTAGAGGAGGCAGAGGGAGAGAAGGAGAGAGAGAGGGCTTATTTCTAGATCTCTTAGATTCATTTCCAAGCCTTGCCTTGGTTCCTTTATATAGTAGCCTCTCAATCGCCAAGTCTCCTTTTTATGGAATAAATTTTCATAAGAAATTTATCATATAAATTTTTCTATGAATTATTCCATCATACCAAGTTTTTATCATAATTTAATTTATAATAAAAACAACCATGTCTCTCTTTTTATTATGGAATAAATTTTCATAAGAAATTTATTATATAAATTTTTCTTATCATGGAAAAATCAATTCATAATTGATTTTATAAAATAAAATAAACTATTCAAAGTTTATATTAATTTCCATGAAAATAATAAACCAAACATCGGTTTATAAATATATATATATATATATTATCCATAATTTTATAAAACAATCCACGCTCGGTTTATTTTATAATTTGAACCAAACAATTTGGTTCTCCCCTTTTAATGTGGCCGGCCAAACAAAGAGGGTATGGACCCTCTTTGGCCGGCCAAACCCAAGCCTATACCATACGAATTAAACTCATTTAATTCGTCCAATAAGTCTTCAAAAGACTTAGCCATTTTATGATTCCGATGCGTCTCTGAAAAATTCAGATTCGACTTATCTCTCTTGATCGAAAATCCAATTTTCAACTCGTTTTAAATCCCTCGGATTACTCGTAGTGCGTGTGACTAAATAGGCTTTCGATTTATGTTGGCCGTCTATAATTAACCAATTATAGAACGATCATGAGTGGCACCTAGTAGTACATCATGATCCCCAATTAATCGAAAGATCAACGGTTGACCTCAGAAATTATTCTGAAACCCTTCAGCAGCTATAATGAATCGTGCCCCATTCCCTTCACCATCTTATACCCACTTGGTTCAGGACACGGTCTATGTGTGTCAGTCCCCACTAGGCTGACTACGTCACACCTAGCCCAAGTAATGTCTTTCTCGTCCAACGGATTCTAATTACTCTCATGTTTCTGAGAGATTCATACTCTGAACATGTGATGCTCTGGCCAGAGGCTTCGAGTAACAATCCGACGATAGGCCTTGGGTATACATCTCCTCGCAAGGAGTGGTGAATCCTTTGTAGGCTGTTCAAACATCTTCGGGCACTTCGGCTTATACCCAACCATCCTGGGTCCACACCTCCTTAGAGATGCTTGCTTAAGATGTCAAAGTATAAGTCTCCATGACCAAGATGACTTGAACACCGCAAGTCAAAGGAACATCGCACTTAAGCTGCAGTAAGAACTTCATTGACATATCTATATGTAGATTACCATATGAAGTTTTACAGCCAGTCACTCCAATGAACTAGTTCCCTTAACTAGCATTCATGTTTATCTCCGGACATCCCAATGTCACCAGCCAGTGAGAATCAGCTGATTAGAGAATAACCCATGCTAGTCTCAACAGAATTGATAGTGTCCGTATTTATCAATTCATCGACTAGGGACAATTTCAATACTTCACAATTGCACATGTAGAGATAATCACTAGTTGTGAATTCATCACAAATTCTCTCATGCTGTGAATTGTATTGCGGACATTCAGTAAATGAGTTTAAGATCTCAATCAAATACACAAACATGTATACTCAAATAGTGAATATTCATTTATTAAAATAAATGATTACAATCATAAGGCGATTGCCTTAGGACACTTCTCTCATATACTAACAAACTCCCACTTGGCCTAATGCCAATCGCTACGGTATCCAATACCACAGGCTCTAACATGACCCTCAAACTTGCTTTGAGGCAAGGCCTTAGTTAAAGGATCCGCTAAATTCCTTTCAGTGGGAATTTTCTCAATTTGTATATCATTCCTACTTATAATCTCTCTGATCAGATGATAGCGGCGAAGCACATGTTTGGATCGCTGATGAGACCTTGGTTCCTTTGCTTGTGCAATAGCTCCATTGTTGTCGCAGTAAACCGGCACTGCTTCATCAATGGTTGGAACCACACCAAGTTCTGAGACAAACTTCTTGATCCAGACTGCTTCCTTTGCTGCTTCCGAAGCTGCAATATATTCCGCTTCCGTGGTAGAATCCGCTACGGTGTCTTGTTTGGAACTCTTCCAACTTATTGCGCCTCCATTCAAAATAAATACGTATCCGAACTGAGATTTGGAGTCATCCTTATCTGTCTGGAAACTGGCATCTGTATACCCACGTATTACCATATCACCTTCTCCATATATTAGGAACACATCCTTAGTTCTTCTTAAGTACTTAAGGATTGTCTTGACAGCCGCCCAATGATCCATTCCTGGATCAGACTGGTATCTGCTTGTGACGCTCAGAGCATACGATACATCGGGCCTAGTACATAACATAGCATACATGATAGATCCTATCGCGGATGCATAAGGAATCTTATTCATGCAAATCCTCTCGTCTTCTGTGCGCGGACACATAGACTTTGAAAGGTTGATCCCATGCCTGATGGGAAGGTAACCTTTCTTGGATTCCGACATGCTAAACCTTTTTAGCACTCGGTCTATATATGTAGACTGCGAAAGACCAAGCAACCGTTTTGATCTATCTCTATAGATTCTAATCCCAAGGATATAGGTTGCTTCTCCCAGGTCTTTCATGGAGAAAGTTTTGGACAACCAAATTTTAACCGACTGTAAGACTGATATATCGTTTCCTATAAGTAATATGTCATCGACATATAATACTAGGAATACGACTGCACTCCCACTAACCTTCTTGTACACACAAGGTTCGTCAGGATTTTGTGAGAAATCAAACTCTTTGATTGTCTCATCAAAACGGATGTTCCAGCTCCTGGATGCTTGCTTCAGTCCATATATGGATCGTCGAAGCTTGCATATTTTGGTTTTATCAACCGATGTGAAACCTTCAGGTTGTATCATGTATACATCCTCAAGCAGGTTTCCATTAAGGAAAGCTGTTTTCACATCCATTTGCCATATCTCATAATCATAATGAGCTGCTATGGCCAGGAGCATCCGAATGGATTTAAGCATAGCTACTGGCGAATAGGTTTCGTCATAATCAATTCCTTGTTTCTGACGATATCCTTTTGCCACTAATCTAGCCTTAAAGGTAACAACATTACCTTCCATGTCGGTTTTCTTCTTGAAAACCCACTTGCACCCTATGGGCTTAATCCCTTCAGGTGGGTTAACCAAGTCCCATACTTGATTTTCGTACATGGAATCCATTTCCGACTTCATGGCTTCAAGCCATTTGTCCCTTTCTGAACTTTTCAGAACATCTTCATAACTGATAGGTTCGTCATCGCTTTAATGAGTAACACGTCGTTCGATTCACTTATGAGAAATCCGTATCTCTCTGTAATATTGCATGTCCTATCAGACCTATGAAGAGGTGGTGTTGTTTTAGGTTCAACTGATAGCTCATCATTATGAGTTATTGGTTATGGGTCTAGACTATGTGTCTCTGTAATGTCTATTGGAGTCTGTTGAACTTCTTCAAGTTCAATGCTACTCCCACTGTTTTCTTGTAAAAGAAATTCTTTTTCCAGAAATACAGCATGCCTTGAAATAAACACCTTTTGTTCCAAGGGATGATAGAATTGGTAACCCTTTGTTTCCTTAGGGTATCCAATAAATAGACATTTATCAGAATTAGCATCCAATTTGTCTGATAGAGTCCACTTCACATAAGCAGGACAACCCCATATCTTAAGGTGAGTTAAGTGAGGTTTCTTACTATTCCACGTCTCATATGGAGTAGTAGAGACTACCTTGGTCGGGACTCTGTTTAGCAAGTAAACAGCTGTCTTAAGCACATAGCCCCAAAAGGATTTTGGAAGAGTTGCATGATTCATCATGGATCTAACCATGTCCATCAAGGTTCGGTTACGTCTCTCAGATACACCATTATGCTGTGGTGTATACGGCGGAGTCCATTGAGACAATATCCCATTGTCCCTAAGATAATCTTGAAACTCTTGACTTAAGTATTCACCACCCCGATCGGATCGAAGTATCTTAATACTTTTGCCAAGCTGTTTCTCTACTTCATTTCTGAACTCTTTGAATTTCTCAAAAGCTTCAGATTTGTGTTTCATCAAGAACACATACCCGAATCGTGAGTGATCATCGATAAAGGTAATGAAGTAGCTATAGCCTCCTTGTGCAAGAGTTGACATTGGTCCACATACATCAGTATGTATTAGACCAAGCAATTCTCCCACTGGATTACCTTTTCCGGAAAAGGGTAATTTGGTCATCTTGCCTTTTAAGCATGATTCGCATGTATCAAATGAACCGGGTTCAAATGATTCCAGAATTCCACATCGGTGTAATTTGGTCATGCGTTTCTTACTTACATGGCCAAGACGACAATGCCACGTATAGGAGTCTATTGATTATCTATTCGAGCACGTTTGTTGCTAACTTCGATATTGAAAATGTCACCGGATAAATCTAACGTGTAGATACCATTGCACAAAGTTCCGGTCCCATAAAGAACACCATTTAAAGTTATGTAACAACAATTGTTACTAAAAGTTAAATGATAACCCTTTTCATTCAAGCATGAAATAGATACAATGTTCTTTATTAACGAAGGAACAAAAATAACAANTTGGTTCCTTGCTTGTGCAATAGCTCCATTGTTGTCGCAGTAAACCGGCACTGCTTCATCAATGGTTGGAACCACACCATGTTCGGAGACGAACTTCTTGATCAAGACCGCTTCCTTTGCTGCTTCCGAAGCTGCGATATATTCCGCTTCCGTGGTAGAATCCGCTACGGTGTCTTGTTTGGAACTCTTCCAACTTATTGCGCCTCCATTCAAAATAAATACGTATCCAGACTGAGATTTGGAGTCATCCTTATCTGTCTGGAAACTAGCATCTGTATACCCACGTATTACCAAATCTCCTTCTCCATATATTAGGAACACATCCTTAGTTCTTCTTAAGTACTTAAGGATTGTCTTGACAGCCGCCCAATGATCCATTCCTGGATCCGACTGGTATCTGCTTGTGACGCTCAAAGCATATGATACATCGGGCCTTGTACATAACATAGCATACATGATAGATCCTATCGCGGATGCATAAGGAATCTTATTCATGCAAATCCTCTCGTCTTCTGTGCGCGGACACATAGACTTTGAAAGGTTGATCCCATGCCTGATGGGAAGGTAACCTTTCTTGGATTCCGACATGCTAAACCTTTTTAGCACTCGGTCTATATATGTAGACTGTGAAAGACCAAGCAACCGTTTTGATCTATCTCTATAGATTCTAATCCCAAGGATATAGGTTGCTTCTCCCAGGTCTTTCATGGAGAAAGTTTTGGACAACCAAATTTTAACTGTCTGTAAGACTGATATATCGTTTCCTATAAGCAATATGTCATCGACATATAGCACTAGGAATATGACTGCACTCCCACTAACCTTCTTGTACGCACAAGGTTCGTCAGGATTTTGTGAGAAATCAAATTCTTTGATTGTCTCATCAAAACGGATGTTCCAACTCCTGGATGTTTGCTTCAGTCCATATATGGATCGTCGAAGCTTGCATACTTTGGTTTTATCAACCGATGTGAAACCTTCAAGTTGTATCATGTATACATCCTCAAGCAGGTTTCCATTAAGGAAAGCTGTTTTCACATCCATTTGTCATATCTCATAATCATAATGAGTTGCTATGGCTAGGAGCATCCAAATGGATTTAAGCATAGATACTGGCGAATAGGTTTCGTCATAATCAATTCCTTGTTTCTGACGATATCCTTTTGCCACTAATCTAGCCTTAAAGGTAACAACATTACCTTCCATGTCGATTTTCTTCTTGAAAACCCACTTGCACCCTATGGGCTTAATCCCTTCAGGTGGGTTAACCAAGTCCCATACTTGATTTTCGTACATGGAATCCATTTCCGACTTCATGGCTTCAAGCCATTTGTCCCTTTCTGAACTTTTCAGAACATCTTCATAACTGATAGGTTCGTCATCGCTTATGAGTAACACGTCGTTCGATTCACTTATGAGAAATCCGTATCTCTCTGGAACATTGCGTGTCCTATCAGACCTACGAAGAGGTGGTGTTGTTTTAGGTTCAACTGATAGCTCATCATTATGAGTTATTGGTTGTGGGTCTAGACTAGGTGTCTCTGTAATGTCTATTGGAGTTTCTTGTACTTCATCAAGTTCAATGCCACTCCCACTGTTTTCTTGTAAAAGAAATTCTTTTTCCAGAAATACAGCATGCCTTGAAACAAACACCTTTTGTTCCAAGGGATGATAGAATTGGTAACCCTTCGTTCCCTTAGGGTATCCAATAAATAGACATTTATCAAACTTAGCATCCAATTTGTCTGATACAGTCCGCTTCATATAAGCAGGACAACCCCATATCTTAAGGTGAGTTAAGTGGGGTTTCTTACTATTCCACCTCTCATATGGAGTAGTAGAGACTACCTTGGTCGGGACTCTGTTTAGCAGGTAAATAGCTGTCTTAAGTGCATAGCCCCAAAAGGATTTTGGAAGAGTTGCATGATTCATCATCGACCTAACCATGTCCATCAAGGTTCGGTTGCGCCTCTCAGATACACCATTATGCTGTGGTGTATACGGCGGAGTCCATTGGGACAATATCCCATTGTCCCTAAGATAATCTTGAAACTCTTGACTTAAGTATTCACCACCCCGATCGGATCGAAGTATCTTAATACTTTTGCCAAGCTGTATCTCTACTTCATTTCTGAACTCTTTGAATTTCTCAAAAGCTTCAGATTTGTGTTTCATCAAGAACACATACCCGAATCGTGAGTGATCATCGATAAAGGTGATGAAGTAGCTATAGCCTCCTTGTGCAAGAGTTGACATTGGTCCACATACATCAGTATGTATTAGACCAAGCAATTCTCCCACTGGATTACCTTTTCCAGAAAAGGGTAATTTGGCCATCTTGCCTTTTAAGAATGATTTGCATGTATCAAATGAACCGGGTTCAAATGATTTCAAAATTCCACATCGGTGTAATTTGGTCATGTGTTTCTTACTTACATGGCCAAGACGACAATGCCACGTGTAGGAGTCTATTCGATTATCTATTCGAGCACGTTTGTTGCTAACTTCGATATTGAAAACGTCACCGGATAAATCTAACGTGTAAATACCATTACACAAAGTTCCATTCCCATAAAGAACGCCATTTAAAGTTATGTAACAACAATTGTTACTAAAAGTTAAATGATAACCCTTTTCATTCAAACATGAAATAGATACAATGTTCTTTATTAACGAAGGAACCAAATAACAATTATCCAATTCTAAGACACGTCCTATAGGGAGCTTTAGCAAATATGTTCCGATGGAAACAGCAGCAATCTTTGCTCCGTTTCCAACTCGCAAATTTGCTTCTCCCTTGACGAGTCTTCTTCTATTCCTTAGCCCCTGTATGTCATTACATATATGTGAGCTACACCCAATATCAAGTACCCAGGTGTTTGAGGAAATAGAGTGACATTCAATAACGAAGATACTTGAAGAGGATGGGGCATCGGATGCCTTCTTCTTCAAGGACTCAAGATAAATCTTGCAGTTTCTTCGCCAATGACCCTCCTTTCCATAGTGATGGCAAGTGCCTTTTAGGGTATTTTCAGTCTTTTTGGCCTTTTTCTTCTTTCCCTTATTCTGTTCTTTGGCCTTCCTCTTAGAACCTTTCGTCAAGGAACCAACTAACAGTATCGTCTTTTGATCCTGCTTCACAGAAGGCTCTACAGTCTTCAGCAGGTTGAGCAACTCAGGAATGGTAGTCTCTAGTTTGTTCATCCGATAGTTCATCACAAATTGTGAATAACTTTTGGGCAAACAACTCAGAATTAAGTCAATACTTAGTTCATGATCCATTGCAAAACCGAGTGTGCTCTGTCGCTCAATGTACCCCAACATCTTTAACACAAACTGCGAGGCAGAAGTGCCTTCCTGCATCTTAGTGGTGAAGAGGAGTCTGGAGACTTCGAACCTTTCAGATCTCGCCTGCTCTTCAAACAACTCATTAAGATGGAAGATGATGGTATAAGCATCCAAATGCTCATGCTGCTTTTGCAGCTCAGGTACCATAGAGGCTAGCATGATGCAACTCGCAAGTTCAGAATCAGTCATATGTTTCTGATAGGCCACTAGGTGGTCTGGAGTTGCACCTTCTGGAGGATGGTTGGGAAGTTGATCTTCAATGACATAAGCAAGCTTCTCTGCCTTGAGGACTATCCTCAGGATTCGAAGCCAGTCCATGAAGTTTGGCCCAGTCAGTTTATTGGTGTCCAAAATGGAACACAAGTTTAGAGAAGACATGATCGAGTGATTAACCTAGAAATACAAATTGAGCTTATGTGAGAAGAATGATAAAGAATGTATCAATATACATTAATTAAAAATCCTATTTATTTTACAAATTGAATAACCTTTTTTATCAATTCGGGAGATTGTAGGAACATCTCCAAATAGGTTGATATCCAACCATAGATAAGAACAACCATGGCTGTGGCCATCAAGTTATTCTTAGCTATGAAGGTAGGTAATTATACCGATTACATATCACATATATGTAACTATCACTTTATGCTATCAATTAATTGAATGTTTGCATAAATCATTGGGTTGTTAACTCATTAACAAGTATGTGACATTATACATAGCACCCAACTACACCTCTCTTTGCATCGACCTTGGTTGTGGCACAATAAATCGATGCTCCAAGCTTAAGGCTGACCCATTAATCAAGAAATAGTTTTAATATGGTTGGAGCTCATTCAACCGTTTAGTCAGGCTTGGATGTGTCCAACAACCAAAACTAATGATTGACCTCTGACTCCAACTATATTATTCGTAAACTTCTTCCATGGTTTGAACATGTTGAGGTTCAAGCCGGGCATGGATGTGTCCATCAACCCAAACGAGAAACAAAACTCCGATTCTAACCATATTAATGGAAGGTGTTGGCCTTAATATTTTGTAAGGGGTTTTGGGTCTCATCCTTTCTTTTCTAAGCACATTCATGACATATAATTATGTCATGACTAACGATTTCCTTAATAAAGTATGTATGTGACTTAATTTATCAAGTCCCATGAATTGAATTAGGAACCGGATTTCCTAATTCTAATTTCATACTTTATTAAAGGAATTGTTTTGGGAAACAATTTCCTAAATTGTCATAATCAATTTCGGAAATAATATGTTTAAGACTTTGATTTCTCTAAATCAAATCTTATTAAATTAAGAGACAATTCCCTTAATTCAATCACATATTATTTTCATGAAAATCTCATTTAAGAAACTCTATAGGAAACCATTTTCCTAATTAATTTTGGAGACAACAATATGTAAGAGCATCACCTCTTAAATCATATTTTATTCATGGATTTAATTAATTACAACAAATCGTTTTCTAAGGGTGGCTCCCCGAGGCTCAGATACCCAAAGAAAAGTAATTTGTCGTAAATTCAATTTGGTCTGCTTCGGAAGCGTAACCAAATTAAACATGACAATTTCATTTAAAATGGGGAAATTAAATTACAATAACTAACTTTAAATTGGACGGCTCCCCGAGGCTCAATCCAAAATAAAGAATTTTGTTGTCAATTTAAAAATCAATTCAAATTTAATTGTCAATTAATTGTCCATAAATTTGTCTAGACTTTCTTGAAAGAAAGTGCCCAAAATTGCGAGATTTCATAATAGGTTTTCAGAATAATTGTATGTTTCTGGTACAAAGAAAACTTACATATTTCCAAAATTGAAAAATTTCTAAAATAGAAAAGTTCCAAAATTGGAAAGTTTCCAAAGATGGGAAGTTTTCACAATTATCATAAAATTTCAGAAACTAGGATATTTCAAACGTTTGCGAAATTTCATGAGGATTTCCAAACTTTGAAATTCCTAAATCTAAAATTTATAATAATTGGAAAATTTCCATAATTGAAAATTTTTCCAAAATTGAGATTATGACAAAGTTTTCCGCAAAACAATTATATGATTATGTTGAACACTAACCGGCTCTGATACCACTGTTGGGACTGGGTGCATGTTGACAAGGATACGGGTTCGTAAAATTTTAAAATTTTTACGTGCAGCGGAAGAATTAGCATAAAATAATTTCTCAAATTATTTTACCCACGTATCTAGCATGCAACCTTATGATGTGTGGACATGATCATAAATTAAAACTTTGCGGAAAAGTAAACTAATTTACTTTGTACCTCGCGTAACTCGAAGAAAGGGACGAGATCCAACCGTAGCGTCCCTTGGAAGCTCCGCCTCTATTCGCGTCCACGCCGAGTTCTCTTCGGGATGACTTCGCAAAGTCACGAGTTTTGTGCCGACAAGAACTACTAGATTCTCTAAAGGCACAACTAGAAGATCAAGAGAGAAGAAAGGAAACTAACCATCAAGTAACGGAATCAAAATTCCGGGAAAGGAAGGAAGGAGTCGCGATCCGCTTCTTCTTCTTCTTCGGCACGAACTTGATGGAGGAAACTCACGGGCACCCTAGGTGCTTATGCCGGCCCTAGGGGAGGAGAGAGAGCTGGCCCTAGAGAGAGAGAGAGTTAGAGAGAGAGAGGGAGAGAGTTAATCTCTTGATCAATCTCTTAAGAAAATCAAGCCTAGCCTTGGTTCCTTTATATAGTTGCCTCTCCCTTGCCAAGTCTCCCCTTTAACGGAATTTTTCATAAGAAATTTATCCTATAAATTTTCTTTATGAATTATTCCGTTTAAACTAAGTTTTATTATAACTAATTTTATAATAAAACAAATACATCTCTCCTTTTATTATGGAATAAATTTTACAAGAAATTTATAAATTTTCTTATTATGGAAAAATCAATTCATAATTGATTTTATAAAATTAAAATAAACCATTCCATGGATCATTTTAATTTCCATAAAAAAGAATAAATTTCTATAAATCTCTTTATATAAATTTCTTTATACAAATTTATTTATCCATAATTTATAAAACAAATCGCACTTGATTTATTTTATAAAATAAACCAAATAAATTGGTTCTCTCTTTTATTGTGGCCGGCCAAACCAAAGAGGGTTGGCACCCTCTTTGGCCGGCCAAACCGAGCCGAACCTATCTCGAATTAAACTCATTTAATTCGCCCAATAAGCCTTCAAAAGACTTAGCCATTTTTAACTTCCGTTGCGCCTCTCATTAACTCAGATTCGACTTATTTCTCTTGATCGGAAAATCCAATTTTCAACTCGTTTTAAATCCCTCGGATTACTCGTAGTGTGTGTGACTAAATAGGCTTTCGATTTATGTTGGCCGTCTATAATCAACTAATTATAGAACGATCATGAGTGGCACCTAGTAGTACATCATGACCCCCAATTAATCGAAAGATCAACGGTTGACCTCAGAAGTAATTCTGAAACCCTTCAGCAGCTCTAATGAATCGTGGCTCATTCCCTTCACCATCTTATACCCACTTGGTTCAGGACATGGTCTGTGTGTGTCAGTCCCCATTAAGCTGACTACGTCACACCTAGCCCAAGTAGTGTCTTTCTCGTCCTTTGGATTTCTAATTACTCTCATATATTTAAGAGACTCATACTCTAAACATGACATGCTCTGGCCAGAGGCTTTGAGTAACAATCCGACGATAGGCCTGGATATACATCTCCTCGCAAGGAGTGGTGAATCCTTTGTAGGCTGTTCAAACATCTTCGGGCACTTCGGCTTATACCCAATCATCCTGGGTCCACACCTCCTTGGAGATGCTTGCTTAAGATGTTAAAGTATAAGTCTCCATGACCAAGATGACTTGAACACCGCAAGTCAAAGGAACATCGCACTTAAGCTGCAGTAAGAACTTCACTGACATATCTATATTAATTACCATATGAAGTTTTACAGCTAGTCACTCCAATGAACTAGTTCCCTTAACTAGCATCCTTGTTTATCTCCGGACATCCCAATGTCACCAGCCAGTGAGAATCAGCTGATTAGAGAATAACCCATGCTAGTTTCAACAGAATTGATAGTGTCCGTTTTTATCAATTCATCGACTAGGGATATTTTCAATACTTCACAATTGCACATGTAGAGATAATCACTAGT
Organism: Boesenbergia rotunda; assembly: GCA_024364735.1. Lineage (NCBI taxonomy): Eukaryota > Viridiplantae > Streptophyta > Magnoliopsida > Zingiberales > Zingiberaceae > Boesenbergia > Boesenbergia rotunda. The sequence goes on along the minus strand of JAGFNQ010002586.1, from coordinate 10,522 downwards.
TGTGATCTCATCACAAATTCTCTTATGCTGTGAATTGTATTGCGGACATTCAGTAGATGAGTTTAAGATCCCAATCAAATACACAAACATGTATACTCAAATAGTGAATTTTTATTTATTAAAATAAATGTTTATAATCATAAGGCGATTGCCTTAGGACACTTCTCTCATATCACTAACAGTAACTTCGCTGGTGCACCCTGGTACTGAGCCAGTGGTTGGGAGGGGCCTGGTTCTTTGTAGGGCAGTAAGCCGCCATATGCCCTTCTACACCACAGATGAATCACCGGTTCGTACCCTTGCGGCATTCCCCGGAGTGGTTTTTCCCGCATGTCGCGCATGGGGAAGGCTTGGTCTGTTTATTTGCTGGGCCCCCTACAGGGTTTTTCCATGGCTTCCGTTTACCACCTTGATCTCCCTTCCAATTAGCGTGGTTGCTCTGGGACTTTTGTCCTCCTAAGCGATCATTAACGGGAAGAACATTAAGGATAATGAGAGAAAGAATCGAGGATTCCGGTGTGAACTTGATTCTTACTTTCATTCATCGCCTTCCTTTGCTGATTGATATTGTTCAAATAGTGCTCTGTTAGTAGGGCACTACTAAACAGTTCCTCGGCGGTCTGGGGTCTGTTAACTCCACCAGCCACGTTCAGAGCTATTTCGGGCCGCAACATTTTCAGCATAAGTCGGACCCTCTCTTTCTCAGTGCGGACCAGCTCAGGGCACAGATGAGTCAGTCGATTAAATTTCTTCACGGCCTCATTGACCGAGAGATCGCCCTGCCGGAATTCCGTGAATTCGTCGTAGTGTTTGTTCGTGACCCTCATGTTGAAGAATTCTTCAAAGAACTCTGATTCGAAATCTGACCACGCCATCTGGTTCACCGGTCTCTTGGCCTTGACCCTTTCCCACCACATTCTGGCATCCCCAGAAAGGCAGAATGACGCACACTTGATCTTCTCATGCTCAGGCCAGTCCAGCAGCTCCAGGGTACTTTCCATCGTCTTGAACCACACCTGGGCGTCCCAAGGTTCGCCAGCACCCGAGTAATTTTTCGGTTTTAGCCTCAACCACTGGATCAGATAAGCCTCCTATCGTGCCATAGTGGTCAAGCCTAGCGGAGTGTGCGTAACCGTAGGCGCCACAGGTATAGCAGTCTGATTCACTGGTGGAGTAGTAGAATTTTCCTGTTGGTTCATTAAGGTATTAATGGTTTGCTGCTGCTCGGTGACTTGACGCTGAAGTTGGGTCACTAATTGCATCAGATCAGGCGAGGGAGTAGTATCATTAAGTCGATTGCTCTGTCTTCTAGCCATGCTTCCCTTCATAAAGGACACGTATGGTTAATATGAGTTATTGTTATTCCTACCCCATATTGAATACTACATTATTTGATTTTAATAATAAAAGAAAATATATCATCCATATTCACATATCTTATAGGTACTTTTTATTATCTATCATAGGGTATCATTCATACTTGCATATGCTAGAATCATAGGTATCATATATACTGGCATATTCTAGAATCATAAGATATTCTAGAAGTGCTTACTATCATAAAACATGCAGAGAGGTACTTACTTGGAAGCGACAGGAAGGAGGCTTGATGTGTGTGTAGTGAGATGGCAACTGCTCTGATACCAACCTGTAACGCCCAATTTTTTTTTCTCCATAAAGCGGCGTTACGCTAAACATACATGTGCATATAAAACATCTTAATGCAGCGGAATAACTAGTACTTAAATCATATACACATGTCTGGGTTATCATTCATGGACATGGTGACATTATACTTAACATATTACCAGCATACCTAGCATTATGGTATCAACTTTCCATAACTTATTCATAAGCATTTCAGGTAACATATTACTAGCATGCATAGCATTATGATATCAACTTTCCATAACTTATTCATAAGCATTTCAGGTAGCAAGTAGATTATCCATAACTTCACGAATAGTAGGTTGTTTCTTAGGCATAACTATCATAATTCGAGCATAAACCAAAATAAGCATTGTCAGATCACAAAACATGCAATAAGTGAAATGAGAGGGTTTCTTGGCCATGTCACTACTACACACCCATGTTCTTGCCTCTCCTGCTGCTTCCCTTAGAAATCTCTTGCTTGATCTGTGGTATAAGAAAAATAAGACTATAAGCACGGAGGCTTAGTAAGACCCTTTTCCTACTCACAAAAATCCATACGTCATATAAACAAGAACATAATGCTTCAATCCTACATATCATAGCATACTTCTTATCATGAACATCTACACAATCATGGCATCATCGTTTTAGCATAAACATAAATAAAATCATGGCATCAGAATTTAGCATGAACATAGACATCATCATAACATCATAATCTAGCATGAACATAAATAAAATCATGGCATCATAATTTGGCATGAACATAAATAAAAATCATGGCATTATAATTTAGCATGAACATAAATTAAATCATGGCATCATAATTTAGCATGAACATAAATAAAATCATGGCATCATAATTTAGCATGCACATAAATAAAATCATGGCATCATAATTTAGCATGAACATAAATAAAATCATGGCATCATAATTTAGCATGAACATAAATAAAATCATGGCATCATAATTTAGCATGCACATAAATAAAATCATGACATCATAATTTAGCATGAACATACATAAACATAAATAAAATCATTTGCATAAACATACTTTGCATTAACGTACCTTGCATAAACTTACTTTGCATAAGCATACTTATCATAAACATATTGCATAACATGGATGGATGCATGGGCAAATGCATATACCATAGGGATGCTTAGTTGAAATCATACTTTTAAATACTTAAACATAATCATAACATTCATTAGGGCCCTGGCTTGTACCACATTCATACATCATATGCGCGCATCCCTAAGTAAATACGAGGTAACTAATCTTGACCTACTAGGGTAGGGACAGCTTCATCGGTAGTCCCTGAACCGTGGACAGCTTCATCGGTAGTCCAGAACCGTGGACAGCTTCATCGGTAGTCCAGAACCGTGGACCTTACTTAGGTCCGGTACAAGCCCATTCATAAAATAAAATACTTTCACATGCTTCTTCATTCATAAACATACATAGCATAATCATTCATTCTTAATGCTTAACATCATCATTATGCCTTGAAGGCATACACCTTATCTTCATTCATCATTTTCATTACATATCATCATTTTGCCTCGAAGGCATGAAACTTAACTTCATTCATCATTTTCATCCATGAACATGACATACATACATATCATTCATAAATCATGATATACATACATACTATTCATAAATCATGGCATACCTACATATCTAGCATCTTAATTCATAAAAACATGCATGGTCATGGTACATAGGAAAACATGCCTAAGTCCTTTCATACATGATACATTTCATTAGGTTCATGGCACATGGTCTGAGCATTTATGAATCATCATAACAAATGGCCTATCATACAAGTCATGACCCATAAGCTAGGGTTTTGGTTGACATAAAATTCTTCCAACATACTTAACCATATACATACACCTTAGTACCCTATAAACATGCATCCTTGTAGTCTTAACCCAAACCTAGCCCTAGGATATGGCCTTGGCCGAAACCCTAAGGAGCCCTAGGTCCATGGAAAAATTCATATAGACCACCAATAACATCCCATACAAACATAAAATGCCATAGAAAAACATTTGATCCCATAATTAAGGCTAACCCTATTCATTTAGCCCTAGATTAGCCCTTGGCCGAAACCTAAAGGCCCATAAAATTCATAGAAACATCTTTATAAAACCCAATCACTATCCATCATGTCATAGGTAAACAAATTAAACATGTTGGATGGTTAGATCAAGTTCAATCCATGAGTTAAAGGTCTTGGCCGAAACTTAGAGGAGCCATTGCACATGTAAAAATTCACATGAATCACCACTAACATCACTTACATCATAAGGAGGCATAAGAATCATCATTAGAGAGTTAACACTAGTCCTAGCCATGGAAACATGAAGTGGCCGAACCCTAGAAGTCCTCTTTCATAGATTTCTCAACTTAGATCTCAACCAAAAACTTAGATCATAACCATATCAAGGAAAACCATTACACCACAGGTGAGGGAGTCTTACCTTAGACTATCTTGGTTATAGACCTTAGATGGGGAGGAGGTTGAAGACCTTGTTGTCTCTTGACCACTCCTAGCCTTTGCAACCTTGTAAAAAACCTTGGATCTAGGAAGAGGGACCTTCTTGTGAAGCTTTCCAAAGGGAAACTCCCCCATGAAGTTTCGACTAGAATGAAGAAGGAAGAGTGAGAAGGGTGGACTTGGTGGAAGAAGAGAAGTAACCCCCCATGCCCTCTCTTTATACCACTTTAAGGAGGCAAATGAAGAGTCATGGTGTCTCTTCCTGTAACGCCCCAAAATTTCCATTTTTAGTTCTTAAAGTCCTTAGAATTATTTAGAAATGGTTTAGAAATATTCTAGATATTTTTAGGAATTTTTACAGTATTTTTATGGAATTTTCCGAGTCCGTTTGGTATTTTTGGAAAAAGAAAAAGAAAAAGGAAAAAGGAGAAATTGGAAAAAAAAAACCATTAAGTGCAGCCGGTGGATCGAACCCGCGACCTTCCCGAAACCAGAAACGCGCGCGACCGGCTGGGCTGGGGGTATCAAGCACAACAAGGGACGGAGAGAAGGTTATTTAAGGAATTGTTAGTTTAATCTGCTTTAAGTATAAATAGATAGTTAAAGAGAGAAATTTTATTTCTCTCCTCTCCAAACCCTCACGCCGACCACCTCTCCTCTTGGGCGACGCCGACCACCATCAAGGCCAAGGAGGGCCGGCCAAGACTCTTCTCCAAGAGATAATTCTATATTCGGGATCCCCGCGACGAGAGGAACACGTAGGTGCGAAGAATTCTCCGAGATCTCAAGTTTCTCCCGAGTCCTAGACGTCAATCTTGGTTGTAAGTCCAAGATATCAATGTAAGTACTGCTCACCTGCAGTAAGAGGCGGTTTTTCCGCGAGAATTTCCTTTAAAAGTTTTTAAAAGTGATATTTACTTCTTGTTAAGATTTTTGCATGTGATCTTAGTTCATTATATGCTTATATATTTTATTGAGTGCCCTATATGAGATTAGGGACCAAGAAAAGCTATGAGAAAAGAAAAGAGAAGATAAAGATAAGAAAAGAAAAGGCCAAGGCCTTAAGAAATCCCGAAAAGTCAAGACTTAGGGATTTTAGCACGCAAGGTGCTCCAGAAAATGCCAAGGCATTTACAGATGAGAAAGAAAAGAAAGAAAAGCTATTTTATTTTCTAAGGCCAGTACCCGGCGTCCAAGGGCGTCGTTAAAGAAATCCAGGTGTCCAATTCCAAGGTCTTGGCCCTGGTAGACCAAGGTCTGCTCTATTAGGATTGGTGGCTCGCTACCCCAACCTTTTAGGGAACGCGCATATCAGATGGTACTTACGTCTTCAGTGGATCCAAGTGATTATTATTTTCAAGTATATGCTTTAGCAAAGTTTTCTAAAGTTTCAGAAAGTTTTCAAAAGTTAAAGAATAGCTAAAGTTTCAAGTTGAGCCAAGAAAAGTAAATTGAGATTATCTATTGCTTGAGTATGCATGTTTTGAGCTATACATGTTCGTAGTTTTCTTTCAAGCATATTAGTATCTCATATGATGTTCAGTTTGATCTAGAAGCATGTTTGCATATTTCGAGTTTTTGTGAGCTAGATAGTACTTACTAAGCTTTTGCTTATAGATGCATTTCCTCTTATTGCAGATAAAGGTAAAGGCAAGCAATTCTGAAGGAAGACGACGAGGCGATGCTGAGTAGAGTGTGTGTGGTGGCTGATTATGGAGAGATCCTTGAGACGAGACATTTTAGTTATTTGAATTGCAATGTTTAAGTTTATTCAAATTTCAAGTTCTTGCTTTATGGAGATTATGGAGTATTTGAGTTTTGGATAGTTTTATATGCTAAATTTCTTAGAGTAAAGATTCCATGTCATTTCCTTTAGCATATATATCCCCATGATTGCATTGGATGAGTAAAAGTGTGAGTAGTTAGAAATATTGATACTTTGTTAGAGAAAAAGGTGTTTGTGCCAAGATAGTATCAATTTTCCTTTTGAATCGAGTTTTATTGCTTAAAAATGTTTAGAAAAGTTGCAATCACATTTCATAATGCTTTAGCAAGGTCGTAGAACATGTATTTGGTGTTATAAATTCATAGAAGTCAAGATTGGTACAAACTCTATTGTGAAAGTTTATATAAACTTGTTTAGTTTATTTTCTTCCATAAAAGTCCTAAATTCAAGTCTATGGATTCGTTTGATTGGCTAAATTGTTTAGGAAACTGATATAGAGTATAGAAATGATGTCGTAGTTTGATATGGCTCGAAATTGAAGGAATGGTGGACTTGGAAAGCAAGGGCCGAAACCTGTAAAACTGATTACAGGCGTACCAGTCGACTGCCACGTCACCAGTCGACTGGTACAGGCAGTTTAAGAAGGGTAAGGCTGTTTTCAACAGGTATTAGCTATGGGATTTGAGAAGAAAGTATGACATGGTATTATTATACATGATTGCTTAAGTTAGAATATAATTGTTAGCAGAATTTAAAAGAAAAAAAAACAAGATTTCCGCAATTTTCTTTAGTCATGTATAAAAGTTGAGAAGTAGAGAAAAGTAACGATCCGTCTAAAGACAGTAAGAAGGCGGGTCGCTACAGTTGGTATCAGAGCAGTTCCCATTTTCCAGCATCACACACACATCAGCATCAACCTTGCCGTCTTCAAGTAAGAAAGCTTTAAGTTTCAGTTTTTTTTCTATTGCTCCTTTATTTAATTGCAGTATAGAGAAATGCTTAAGTACTTACTCACATGTGCATAGAACAAGGAAGCATGTTTAATCCCTTAGTATCACGGAATCATGTTTAATCCCTAGAATGGATATTAGATTTCTAAGTAAGAAGACAAGCTTATACCTAGAGATGTAGTAGTGATTTCTTGTTCCTTTATGCATTATTAGATGGCAAGAAGAGGCCGAGCTCCTAATGCTAATAACAGAACTCCAGTTCAAGATAACAGTGAGCCTGGCACAGAACAGCCAAACCTGATGGCAGTCATTGCTCAAATGCAAGCCCAGATTACAGAACAACAGAAGACCATCGCCACACTGATGGCGAATCAGCACCCAGTGCCCCCTACACCACCCACAGCAGGAGTGGGAACCCCAGTAGTGGCTGAAGTTCCACCAGTCCCACAGGAGACCCCTGCTGTGAACCGAAGACAAGAAGCATACCTCGTCCAGTGGCAGAGGCTGAAACCCGAAAGCTTCTCAGGCACGACTGAGCCCTGGGATGCCCAGGCTTGGTTCAAGACTTTAGAGAGCACGATGGAGCTTCTTGACTGGCCAGAGGTCGAGAAGGTCAAATGTGCCTCCTTCTGCCTAACTGGAGATGCTCGTATGTGGTGGGAGCGAGTCAAGAGTAAGAAGATAGTCAACCAGATGAGCTGGGCAGATTTTGAGCACGAGTTCTATGAGGAATTCTTCCACATGAAGGTTACCAACAAGCACTTCGAGGACTTCATGGAGTTCAGACAGGGTAGCCTACCAGTGGGAGAAGCAGTTGCAAAGTTCAACAGACTAGCTCGCCTCTGCCCAGAGCTAGTCAGCACAGAGAAGGAGCGAGTCAGACTGATGCTTCGCATGCTGAACCCGGAGATAGCACTCAACGTGAACAGCGGGATGCACCGACCCCAGACCAGCGAGGAGTTGGTCAGTAGTGCCCTAATCTCAGAGCACTACCTGAATAGCATCAAGGCACAGCAAGCACAGCAGAAGCCAGTCCTGATTGAGAACAAGACAATAGGAGGCCAGAAGCCTCAGCCAAATAGCCAGAACTGGAAGAACAAGAACCACAAAAGGAAGCAGTGGCCTGGCAGCCAGAAAGGAAAACCAGAGAATAAGCAAGCTAGGTATCCACCTTGTCCTAAGTGTGGGAGGAACCATCCAGGAACATGTCTTTTGGGTGTAACTGGATGCTATTCATGTGGACAAGAGGGACACAGATCCAGAGACTGCCCAAACAAGTTTAAAGTACTTCCTCAGCAGTCCGTTCAGTATGGAGGCCAGCCTCAGTTACATTACATGCCTACTATACTGGAGGGACCTCAGATCAGTCAAGGAGGATTGGAAGCAGCACCAGTTCCAACCAATGCCAGAGTCTTTTCCCTCACGAAGGAAGAAGCTGCCAGCGCCTCCACGGTCGTAACAGGTCAAATAGTTATTTTTCAGCATTTAGCTACTACACTGTTTGACACTGGGGCGACCCATTCTTTCGTATCAGTACCTTTTGCTAGTAAGTTACAGGTGCCTACAGAGAGTTGGGAGTCCAGATTCCTGACAACTCTCCCTTCAGGGGAAATCATGGAGTCCACCCAGAGGCTTCGGGCTGTGCCAATCAAGATTTCAGACCGAGAGCTACATGTCGATCTGATAGTCCTTGCGATGCAGGACTTCGACATCATATTGGGCATGGATTTCCTCAGTAAGTACAGCGCTTCAGTGGACTGCCGTAGAAGGAAGGTGGTTTTCAGCCCAGAAGGAGAACCACCATTCGAGTTTCAAGGAGCCCCAAGGAGGAAGACTCAGAAATTTCTCTCAGCCTTGGCAGCCCACCAGATGCTAGAGCAAGGGTGTGCTGGTTTTCTTGCACACATAGTGGACTCAGAAGCAAAGGAAGAACTCAAGCAGGAGGATGTACGGGTAGTCTGCGAATATCCAGAAGTGTTCCCAGAAGAATTACCTGGACTACCTCCCAACCGAGAAGTGGAATTCGAGATCGAGCTAGTGCCCGGTACCGGTCCGGTCTCGAAGGCCCCATATCGTATGTCTCCAGCAGAGTTGAAGGAATTACAAGAGCAACTCCAGGAGCTACTAGACAAGGGCTTCATTCGCCCGAGTCATTCACCCTGGGGAGCTCCTGTACTTTCGTCAAGAAGAAGGATGGTCTATGCGTCTGTGCATAGACTACAGAGCTCTGAACAAGGTGACCATCAAGAATAAGTACCCCCTTCCTAGAATAGATGATTTATTTGATCAACTCAAAGGGGCTACAGTGTTCTCGAAGATAGACCTGCGTTCTGGGTATCATCAGCTAAAGGTTAAAGAAAGTGACATCCCCAGGACGGCCTTCAGGACAAGATACGGCCACTACGAATTTGTAGTAATGCCTTTTGGAGTAACCAATGCTCCAGCAGTCTTCATGGAGCTGATGAACCACATCTTCAGGGAATATCTCGATAAATTCGTCATTGTATTTATTGATGATATTCTCATATACTCACAGACTCCAGAGGACCATGCTACACACTTGAGGATAGTGCTGCAGATCCTTCAGCAGGAGAAGCTCTATGCAAAATTCTCAAAGTGTGAGTTTTGGCTAGATCAGGTGACCTTCCTAGGTCACATTGTATCCAAAGAAGGCATTCAAGTTGATCCAGCCAAGATAGAAGCAGTCAGCAACTGGTGTAGACCCAAGAATGCCAGTGAGATCAGAAGCTTCTTAGGCCTGGCAGGATATTACAGAAAATTTGTGGAGAACTTTTCCAGATAGCCTCTCCTCTCACAGCCCTGACCAGAAAGAATCAGAAGTTTGATGGTCAGATAAATGCGAGCACAGTTTCTAGAACTGAAGAAAAGATTGACCAGTGCTCCCATCCTGACTGTTCCAGAGAGTGACAAGGCCTTTGACATTTACAGTGATGCATCCAAGATGGGCCTTGGAGCTGTCCTCATGCAAGATGGTAAAGTAATAGCATATGCCTCCAGACAGCTCAAGGACTATGAGAAGAATTACCCTACCCACGACCTTGAGCTAGCAGCTGTGGTTTTTGCACTGAAGCTTTGGAGACACTACCTGTATGGAGTGCAGTGCAGAATCTTCACAGACCATCAGAGTTTGAAGTACTTCTTCACTCAGAAGGACCTGAATATGAGGCAGCGCAGGTGGCTAGAGTTGGTCAAAGATTATGACTGTGAAATCCTCTACCACCCAGGTAAAGCTAATAAAGTGGCAGATGCACTGAGCAGAAAATCCGGTGCAGCACTGATGTCCCTTTCATCACTGTCTCTACCACTTCAGAAAGAAATAAAAGATTTTGGAGTCGAAGTAATAGTTGGGCAATTTTCTGCATTGACCCTAGAGTCAACCCTGCTTAAAGATATACAAGAAAAGCAAGATCAAGACCCAGAGATCCAGAAGATCAAGCAGGGGATCCAAGAGGCAGAAAATTCAGAGTTTCGAGTATCAGATAGTGGCATCCTCTATTTTGGAGACCGCCTTTGCGTCCCCAATGATGAGGAACTAAGAAGAATATTTTAGAAGAAGCCCACAGTACCCCGTACTCTATGCATCCTGGTTCTACCAAGATGTACCAAGATTTAAGACAAAGGTTCTGGTGGTCTGGACTCAAGCGAGACGTGGCCAGATA
>JAGFNQ010002585.1:89354-274175 GCA_024364735.1 Boesenbergia rotunda | reverse complement strand
TCTTCCCGCACTACTAATCCAAGACCAAGTCTTGGAATATTTTGTTTTTTTTCTATTTCAGAACAAATGGCCATCCAAGAAGGCTTTAGCACCGCCAGACCTCCACTTTTCAGTGGAGAAGACTTTCCTTACTGGAAAAGTCGAATGGAAGTCCACCTGAAAACTCAGGTGGATATGTGGATAATCATCCAGTCTGGACTGATGATTCCCACAAATATTGATGGCGTACCACAAAACTACTCAGAGTGGGACACTGCCCTCAAACGCAAGATTGAAGCAGACGCCAAAGCAACTCAGACTCTTCAATGCGGGCTGACAAAAGAGGAGCTGAACCGCGTAGGCCCCTTCAACAGTGCAAAGGAGCTATGGGCTAAACTAATCGAGCTCCACGAAGGAACTTCAGATACGAGGATCAGCAAACGGGACCTGCTACTGAACAAGCTCTTCACCATCAAAATGGCAGATAACGAGACAGCAGCCCAGCTCCATGCCAGAATCCAGGAATTGATGAACGGTCTTCACGTAATAGGTCACCAGGTTTAAAACCGTGATCTTATAAGGTATGCCCTAAACGCATTCCCTAGGACCACCTTGTGGGCATCTATGGTAGATGCATACAAGGTCTCTAGGGATCTTTCAAAAATTAAGCTAGATGAGTTATTTTCTGAACTTGAACTTCATGAACAGACTAACTGCAATTTGGCCGAGAAAAGTATAGCTTTCTTTGCAGGGAAAACAGGATGGACGACTAAACAGAAAACACAAGTTGAACCCGAGTCTACCTCAGACTCAGAAACAGAAGATCAAGAAGGAGATCAGTCTGAACTGGTCTGGCTAGCTCGAAGCTACTACAAAAAGTTGAAGAACCAAGCTAACACACGAAGAACAAAGCGAAGAAAGGATGAACCAGCTGAACCAGCAACTGACAAACACAAGCCCAACGTAACCTGCTACGAATGCAAGAAGAAGGGCCACTACAAGACTGAATGTCCAAGCCTAAAGGAGTCCAAAAAGACCAGAAAGAAGAAGGCACTCCAAGCAACCTGGGACGAGTCTTCCTCAGAAGAAGAAGAAGAAGCACCCCAGTCCAATCTTCTAGCCCTGACCGCCTCGGATCAAATCGGGACTGACTCAGACTCGGACCAGGACGACGGCAAGCTGACCTTCTCCGACGACGGCGAAATAAGGGAACATAAAGATTTGGACCAATGGATGTTAGATAGCGGGTGCTCCAGACACATGACTGGAGACAAATTGAAGTTCACCAAACTAAAAATCAAAGACCTGGGCTCAGTGGCCTTTGGAAATAATGCTACACTCAAGGTAATTGGGTCAGGTAATATTGAACTTAAATCCAATTTCATTATTAAAAAGGTTCTATTGGTTGAAAACTTTAGTTTTAACTTACTTAGCATAAGTCAGTTATGTGATTCTGGTTATGTAGTTACTTTCAATAATTCTAATTGCCTGATTAGAAATGCACAAGACTCAGAAATTATGCTTAAGGGCACTAGGAAAAACAATGTATACACTATAAATCTTCCCCTTATACCCAAATGCATGTTAACACAATTAGAACAATCAAAACTCTGGCATAGGAGATTAGGTCATACCAATCTAAGAACTATCTCAAAGATTACCCAACTTGGCTTAATCAAAGGTGTCCCCAAAATTAAGAATAATGAAAACCTAATATGTGAATCTTGTAATCAAGGCAAACAAACCAAGTCTAGTCACAAATTGATCCAATCTGATCAAACCCAAACCACACTTGAGCTCCTACACCTTGACCTATTTGATTCACATGGAGCCATGTCACTAAGTGGAAACCGATACTGCTTAGTGATAATTGATGACTACTCTAGGTTCACATGGGTCAGGTTTCTAAAGACCAAAGATGAAACCCTGAACCTATTTAACAACTTTTGTAAATTGATTGAGAATTAAAATGACATCAAAATCAAAAGACTTAGGTCTGACCACGGGGGAGAATTCGAGAATCAGAGATTCGAAGAATTCTGCAAAATAAATGGATATAAACACGAATTTTTGTGTCCTAGAACTCCCCAACAAAATGGTATAGTAGAAAGAAAAAATAGAACCCTACAGGAAGCTGCTAGGGCAATGCTCAATGAATTTGACCTACCTAACCATTATTGGGCAGAAGCAATTAGCACAGCTTGCTATATCCAAAATAGGATTCTACCTAATAAAAGGTTAAATAAAACACCCTATGAACTTTACTACCATAGACTTCCAAACCTACACTATCTTAGAGTCTTTGGATGCAAAGTCCATATTCTTAATACCAAAGACTATCTTGGAAAATTCCAATCCAAGTCAAACCCAGGTATCTTCTTAGGGTATTCTACAACAAGTAGAGCTTATAGAGTCTATAATAAGATGACTAAGAAAATTGAAGAAACAACCAACTTAATATTTGATGAAGAAACTAACTCAAAATCTGATAATACTGACTTAGCTTCATCAAATACTGATCAAGAAGATAACTCTGAAACTCCAATTGAACCCTTTAATAACTTAACAATTGAACCAACTTCTGAATCAGTTGAACCAACCAATGAACCCAGAACTGAACCTGTTGGACCAGCTGGACCTGAAGCTGAGCCAAGTACTAGAAAAACCAAGAAACCCAGACTAAGTCACCCAACTGACCAAATTGTAGGTGATCCAACCTTAGGAGTCAGAACTAGAGCTTCCTATAGAAATCTTAGTCAAATAGCCATGATTTCAAAGATTGAACCTAAGACTATTGAGGAAGCCCTACCTGATCCTGACTGGATCTTAGCCATGCAAGAAGAGCTAGCCCAATTTGAGAGAAACCAAGTCTGGGAGTTAGTACCTAAACCTAAGGGCAAATCCGTAATTGATACTAAGTGGGTATTTAGGAATAAGTTAAACGATCAAGGTGAAATAGTCCGAAATAAAGCCCGCTTAGTAGCTAAGGGATTCAGCCAAGTAGAAGGGATGGACTATGATGAAACCTACGCCCCTGTAGCTAGACTTGAGTCTATTAGGATGTTACTAGCCTTTGCATCTCATAAAGGATTTAAATTATACCAAATGGATGTAAAGTCAGCCTTCTTAAATGGGCTTATTAAGGAAGAAGTTTATGTAGGACAACCCCCAGGATTTGAGGATATAGAAAAATCCGATCATGTCTACAAACTTAGTAAAGCCCTTTATGGACTAAAACAAGCACCCAGGGCCTGGTATGAAAGATTATCCAATTACCTGATTTCTAAAGAATTCAAACAAGGTCAAATTGACCCAACCTTGTTTGTTAAAATTTTAGAAAAGGATATATTTATTGCTCAAATTTACGTAGATGATATAATATTTGGATCAACTAACTCTAAATTTCTAAAAGAATTTGTAACAATAATGGAAAATGAGTTTGAAATGAGTTTAGTTGGGGAACTTAACTTTTTTCCTAGGGTTACAAATCAAACAAACTAAGGATGGAAATTATGTACATCAATCTAAATATGCTAAAGAACTAATTAAGAAATTTAAAATGGATAACTCTAAAAGTATAAGTACCCCAATGGCCACAAATGTGAAAATAGATAATGACCCTGATGGTAAACCAGTAGACCTAAAACTTTATAGAAGTATGATAGGAAGTCTACTATACCTTACAGCCAGCAGACCTGATATACTTTTTTTAGTAGGAATGTGCGCTAGGTACCAAACTTGTGCTAAGGAAACTCACTTAGCAGTCCTAAAACGAATTTTAAGATACATTAAGGGCACCCTAAATGTAGGGATATGGTACCCTAGGACTTCATCCTTTAAGTTGTCAGGATACTCTGATTCTGACTATGCTGGTTGTAAATTAGATAGAAAAAGTACAAGTGGAAGCTGTCAACTTTTAGGAAACAGCTTAGTAAGTTGGTGTAGTAGGAAGCAACACTGTGTTGCTCTATCCACAACTGAAGCTGAATATGTAGCCTTAGGAGAGTGTGTAGCTCAACTCCTATGGATGATGCACACCCTTAAGGACTTTCAGCTAAACTACAATCTGACTCAAGTCAATATTGACAATATTAGCTCAATTAACTTAACCAAAAACCCAATACAACATTCTAGAACCAAACACATAGAAGTGAAACATCACTTTGTAAGAGATCACGTAGCTAGGGGTGAAATAGTCCTTAAGCATGTAGACTCCAAGTCCAACCTAGCTGACATATTCACTAAACCCCTACCTGAATCTGAGTTCAGCTCACTAAGAAGGCAGTTAGGATTATGCTTAGTAGAATAGAATCATTTGGTTTTGCCTCAATTTTAAAATATTTTAAATTGATTTTAAAATGATGTTTATTTTAAAGTTTTTCTAATTTAAAAAGTTTTATTTTGGCTTTAAAATTTTTTTTCTTGACTTAGTTTTATTTCTAAAACTACCCTCTTCAAAACTAGGGTTTTCTTCGAAATGGACTTAGCCTAGGCTCTAACCCTAGAATTGCATGCACCTATAGATCTAGAAGCCAGCATCTCACAAGCACCGTAGGGTACTTTGAATGATAACCTAGAAAGGGATGAGATGCTTAGGTCTTTGCCTTAACTCAAGATGCTTTAAGTCAGTGCATCTGCAGTAGTTGGGGCACTAAATACAAACTGAACAGCAATCAAGTTAAGTATCAAGTTTAGACAATCTAACTTGAATAATGCACTTAACTTGACTAACCCTAGCAAAAACTACTGTTTATAACAGTTGGTAAGTAGCTAATTGGGTTAGACACGTCCCTAAAGATGAAACCAGACTTAGGTTCCAGTTTGATTCAGTACAGCAAATGCTTTATTTAATTATTGCAAATACCTCTTCTGCACTTTTTGATATATGTCAAAGGGGGAGAGTTGGAAAGGAAAGAGGAAACCTAAATTTTTTTTCAATTTTTTTTCCCTATTTCCTTCTTCAAAAAGTTTCAAATTTTATTATTTTTTTATACTTAAAATTTTTTCCTTAAAAATTTCTAACTCTGAATTGTTTTCAAGCTAAACCGTTTTTTTTGCTTAAAATTTTCTTAAAAATTTCTAACTATGAATTGTTTCTAAGCCTAAGTTTTTGCTCAAAACTCTGAAAGTTTTTTTTAACCTAAAATTGTTAATGTCTGAAAACTTATCGTGACTTAGAATAATTTTTCGCTTAAAAATTCTTCAAACTCAAAACATGAAATTTGCTAAGTGTTGAAAATCACACCACCTACTTTTGAAAAACCTACCTAAAATTGTTAATGTCTGAAAACTTATCGTGACTTAGAATAATTTTTCGCTTAAAAATTCTTCAAACTCAAAACATGAAATTTGCTAAGTGTTGAAAATCACACCACCTACTTTTGAAAAACCTAGGGGGAGATTCTGTCCAGGGGGAGGGAATCTAACTTAGGATTTCATTTTAGCATTTTTTTACTTAACTTTTTGAACTTGGTTGCCATATATCAAAAAGGGGGAGATTGTTGGTGTAGAATGCACCCAAGTCAAACCTGGGTTTTGATATTGGCAAAAGGCTTCAAAAGTTAAGGGTTAGTTGTTGTCTAACAAGCTTCTTGAGTGTACAGGAAAAGCCCTAGCGAAGGAATGCTAGGCACTGGTGAAGGACTGCCAGACAGGAAAAGTCCTAGCGAAGGAATGCTAGGCACTGGCGAAGGACTGCCAGACAGGAAAAGCCCTAGCGAAGGAATGCTAGGCACTGGTGAAGGACTGCCAGACAGGAGAAGCCCTAGCAAAGGATTGCTAGGCTGGCGAAGGACTGCCAGAAGCTAAGCACCAAGCGAAGGGCAGCTTGGTACCTCAAGACCTGGCGAAGGACTGCCGGGCAAAAGTCCAACTGGAGGATCCAGTTGGCACCAGGTAAACTCTCCCGAGAGGAGTAGGTGAGGACGCGTTCCCCTTGAGGGAACATTAGGCGTCGGTTCGACCTAGGGCTCCATTTTGGAGACCAAAGTCAGAACCAAGACAGCTAAGGCTGTATAAAATAAATTGTTTTATTGTGTTTTGGACTAACCCTTGATGCAGGACCAAAGGAACGTGTGTCTGCAACTCAGAGACCCTCAAAGGAGTGAGGCAACAGCTGAGCAAGGCGCCCTGAGTGTCCAGGGCGCCCTCAAGGTGAATCAGAACCAAGCGAAGCAAAATAGGCTTCAGCTGCTTACTGGGCAAGGCGCCCTCAGCAGCGAAGGCGCCTTCGTCAGTGAAGGCGCCTTCAGCAGCCAAGGCGCCTCCAGCTCACTCTGCGAAGCCTCAGCTTTATCCACAGCCGAGTCTTCTGCACGGAAAAAGTCAGCCAAGGCGCCTTCGGCGACCAGGGCGCCCCAGAGGTCAAACCTCATCCCTATTCCGGTGCGATAAGGCTTGACCGAGCGAAGCACGGATCGGGTGACATGTGGCAGGGTGCCCTCGACGACCAGGGCGCCCCTAGGTGCTATAAATAGCACCCCTCGACCCCTAGCTTCAACACAGCTTTCATTCAACGCATCCAAACGCTCTGACGACCGCGCTCTGCTCCGGAAACTTCCCGACTCAAGAACGAAGCGCCGTCAACCTCCCACTGCACCGAAACTCGATCTACACCGGGAGTTGGTAAAACAAAGTGTATATTTCTATTTACAGTAATTTTGTAATCTCACTTTGTAACCGTTTTGCGCACTATAGAATTGCCCAAAGTAAACGGTCAACGACCGTGGGCCTTGGAGTAGGAGTCGACCCAGGCTCCGAACCAAGTAAAATCTTGGAGTTTGCGTTGTTTGTCTTTATTCCGCCGCGCACTTACTCTTTCTTTTAAATCCGAATATTTTTCAATATTCACCCCCCCTCTATCGGTCTTTCTCGATCCAACACCACATACATACATCATAAGCGCGCATCCCTATGTAAATACGAGGTAGCTAGCCTCGACCTACTAGGGTAAGGACAGCATAGTCGGTAGTCCCCGAACCGAGGCGTTCTTAAGGTGCCCATCCCTGTTGCACAGCTTCGGTAGTGCCAGAACCGTGGACAGCATAGTCGGTAGTCCAGAACCGGGGCGTTCTTAAGGTGCCCATCCCTTGGACCGATACTTCGGTCCGGTACAAGCCCATTCATAAAGTAAAATACTTTACATGCTTCATCATTCATAAGATATTCATGGCATCTTTAACATAGCATAACTTGTTACGGCTCGGCTCGTCTACCGGCCCATTTACTAGTCCTCACGATCGTCGTACCGTCGACCATCGACCGTGCCGTTTAGCATATTTATGCCTTAAAGACATAAGCATCATCTTTCATTCATAACATGGCATGCATCTTCTTTCATAAAACATGACATGCATCATCATCCATAAAACATGGCATGCATCATCATTCGTAAAACATGGCATACATCATTCTTATCATGAACATAAATATAACATACTTATCATGGCATCATTCTTATCATGAACATAAACATAACATACTTATCATGGCATCATTCTTATCATGAACATCAACATAACATATCTATCATGGCATCATTCATATCATGAACATAAACATAACATACTTATCATGGCATCATTCTTATCATGAACATAAACCTAACATACTTATCATGGCATCATTCTTATCATGAACATAAACCTAACATACTTATCATGGCATCCTTCATATCGTGAACATACACGGTAACATAGCATGGTTCTTAACATAACATGAGCATATAACATAGCATGGTTCTCTACATAACATAAGCATACATAGGTAGGACTTCCATAAACATGCTACCTACCATCCAAGTGCATGGCATAAAACATAAGACATTCATATATAATCCTATTAAGCATGGCATCCAATCACAATCATACAAACATAAAACATGGTGCTTGAGGTTAGGATTATAGGTAACATGATTTCTACCACATGCTTGGACCTATATATATGTATATACACTTCATGATAAACATACACCATCATTCTTTGAACCCTAACTCCACCCCAAACCCTAGATACATGCTGGGCCGAAACCTATAGGGAGGAGTTCCATCAATTCCATAAACATGTAAGATAGCATAAGGTAAAGGAACAACCATACATCATCTATGAGTCCATGGGAAGCCATCGGGGCTCATGATTAGGGTTAACCCTAACCTTTAGCCGTCCTTCCTAGGGCTGGCCGAAACATGTAAGGCCATGGGGGCATGGAAAAATTGCATTAAAATCCCCAATCAATCATTAAACATCAACCATAACTTACTATATGGCCATTGGGGCCCTTACTTGAAATAAGTCCTAACTTTTACCCTATTCGCACATCTTGGCCGAAACTCATAGGGTCTCTAGGCCATGTGAAAATTCACATAATCATCCTCCATCTCCCTTATATCATGATAATATATAAAACACATACTTGAAGTTTTAAACCCAACCCTACCCAAGGGTTCTTGAAGTTGGCCGAAACTTTAGGGGGTCCTAGGGTACCCTAAAAATTCTCAAAAATTATATTTAATCTCTAAACATCATGAGAGTACATTAGACAACATTATGAAGATTTTTAGCATCATCATAGACCCAAAAACCTAGTGGCCGAAACCCATAAAACTAGGATCCTTGGTTTTTCTTTCTTTCAACATCACATCTCAAAAACCAACCAATATATCATGCTAAAAACATAAGGAACTATTATACCACAGGTGAGGGAGTCTTACCTTGGTTGATCTTGATTTTTAAACCTTAAAAGAGAAGAAGATTGCAAATCCTTTGGACACTTGAACCCCCTTGCCTTTGTATCCTTGGAAAACCCTTAGATCTTGGTGATGAGACCTTCTTGTGGAGTTTTTTCCAAGGGAGAATCACCCTTGTGGTGTTCGGCTAGAATGAGAAGGGAGGGGGAGAGAAAATGCAATTGATGGAAGGAAGAAGGTAACTCCCAAAACCCCCTCTTTATAACCCATTAAGGAGGTAAATGAAGAGTCTCTCCATGACCCTTCATCTTCTTCTAAGCCTTAACCAATATCCACTTCATTCCGTCATAACATTCTCTTGCTAGGTGAGTTGGTTAAAGCATACATGGTTGTACAAGAGGTCTAAGGTTCAAATCCTTGGTCCATGCACTAATTTTTCTATTTTATTTTTTTATTTATTTTCTATAAATTTCGAAAATTCCTTAAAAATTCTCCCATAATTATGTAAATATTTCTCCTTAAAACCCCTTTATAATTATACTAATTTTCACCTAAAATCCACCAATAATTATGGTACTAAAAAGCCCATATAAGGCCCATTAGTGCTCTTTTTCCCAATTTAAATGAGAAAACATGGATTTTCTAGGCCAAAGTTCGCATTAATATTTCTAGGTCCCTCGGAAAATTATCTAGGCATGCTTAATATTTTAAGAAAATATTAAGAGAATTTTCCGGGTCGTTACACTACTCTAAACCATTCCTAGTCAAGTATTAATATTCAAGGACAATATTAATACATGGAGACTAGCATGTAGGTCAACTGATGACTTCAGCTCACAAGTCATGGATATGTGATATCAAGTTGACACATGGGTATACATTAGAGAATGTGGACTAAATTGACACGCCATGAGTGTAACGCCCGCCCCTTTACCGTTATGGAGGTGGGTTAACTTTTTCCTTCTTAACTTATATTATTGCATATGATTCACAACATTGCAGCGGAAATAAAACATTAACATAATCATATGCAAAGGGAGGAGTGTAAATATAAATCATGTAACATCTAATAGCATCCATACTTAAATAAACTCCAAAAGAACTAGCAAGTATCATGCATAAAGTAGCAACATATGTCTTATTAGAAATAAGAACTAAGTCTATAGATGGCACTAAAGTGGATCGATCAGCCAAGTCACCACCACACACATTAGCCCTTCCAGCAGCTGCCCATTCCTCAGAAATTTCTATGTTGCTCTGCAACATAAGCAAACAAACTATAAGTATAAAACTTAGTAAGCTCTTTCCTACTCACTAAATCCATACGTCACATGCATTTGAGAGACATATAACATCTTATGCATAGCATAAAAATACATAAGGCATATAAACATATGAAGGCATATAAACATAGAACATATGCATTGTAAAAACATTTAGGATGCTCTTTAGAAAACATAGTAAATAATACTTTAAAATCATATACATCATCTTCTTTGGGGTCCCCGGCTTTGTACTCATTCTTTCTTTTGAGCGCATACCCCTATGTAGGATGCGAGGTAGCTAATCCCGACCTACAGGGGTCTACATTCTAGGCTTACTATCTTTCAGCCTAGGGACAGCTACGGTAGTCCAGAACTGTGGATCTTTTTCAAGACCCGGTACAAGTCATTCTTTAAAGTAAAATACATATATGCATTCTTTTCTTTTCTTTCTTTCTTTCATATAGAACATGCATTCCTTTATTTCTTTCTTTCTTTCTTTTATATTGCATGTACTATAGACATTCAATCATTCATAATCATAAGCATACTTTCATACATAGAATATGCATTCTTTCTTTTTCTTTCTTTCTTTCATATTGCATATACTATAGGCATTCAATCATTCATAAACATAGGCATCCTTTCATGGTATAATCATTAGCATAAATAGCAAGACATGGAAGGACCTTTCTTTTAACACATGTAAGTGAAGCAACCATCATGCTAGTTTCATCAATACATCATACATATAACATGCTTGTCTTAATCAAGGCAATATGTTAGTTTAATCTTTATTTTCCTATCTTAATACATGCTGGCCGAAACTTCATAGCAAGGATATCATAGCATAAAACCCACATAACATTGGAATAAAGTCATACATTTCATAAGAGGTCATTTACAAGTACACGGGTAGTCTAGACTTCACTAAACACTAGTTTAGGTGCATGAATTGTACTTGAACTTATTCTTAGCCTTTATTCTAGTAATTGGACAAAATTCACAGCATGGATAACATAGTATAAAAGTTATATAATCATGGAAATAAAAACATACGTTACACATGGAATCATATACAAGCACAAGGGTAGTCTAGACTTCATTGAATACTAGTTTAGGTGCATGTTTTGTGCTTGAGCTTATTTTTAACCCTTATCCCGGTATTTATCTGAAATTCACAGCTAGATAACATGGCATCAAAGTTCATATAACATGTAAACAAAAACATATCTTACCATTAAGGTCATATACAAGCATAAAGGTAGTCTAAGCTTCATTAAACACTAGTTTAGGGGCATGCATTGTACTCGAGCCTATTCTTAACCCTTATTCTTGTAATTTGTCAAAACTCACAGTAGGGATTTCATAGCATAATCATTCACATAAAATGGGAATAAAAGCATATTTTTCATAAGAATTCATTCACAAGTACAAAAGTAGTTTGTACTTCACCAAACACTAGTCTAGGTGTATGATCTAGAGTTCTACTTGGATTATCATGCATATGGGTACATGTAACATTTTTCTAAATATCAATACATAGAATGAAGCATGAGTTTAGGCTCAAACAACTTGGATATGGCACTGACCCTAAAGTATAAATTATTTCCATCATGAAATAGAACACCCAATCACATGCATATCACTTGATTTAACCATAACTTCATGAAGGTCTATAAAAATCTGTTTTAAGGCATAATTTAAGGTCCCTTGGCCGAATGTTACAGGGGTCCCTTAGCCTAGATTCCACAAAATTTCTTGTCCTAAAACATTTATATAGCAAGGAAACAATCATTAGAACAATAGCCTACTTCATGCATCAACATTTCTCCATTTCATGACTTGGCCGAATTCTTCCAAGTCCTTTACAT
The DNA here is from genome assembly GCA_024364735.1 of Boesenbergia rotunda. Taxonomy (NCBI): domain Eukaryota; kingdom Viridiplantae; phylum Streptophyta; class Magnoliopsida; order Zingiberales; family Zingiberaceae; genus Boesenbergia; species Boesenbergia rotunda. Next base: position 262,376 of record JAGFNQ010002585.1, on the reverse strand, counting down.
CATGGAGAGCATTCAAATACCATTTTCCATCATATATTCGTTACAAAAAGGTAGTAACAATTTCATGAACTCTTCCTTTAAGTTTTGGACATAGAAAAGGGGGTAACCCTCTATGGCCGAAACTTCCCTCAAGGTTTTCTTCCATTCTCTTTCACCCAACATCACAAGCAAACATAAAAGTCATAAAAACACATAAAAAGCCATTATGTTGCAGGTGAAGGAGTCTTACCACTTGTGCTTATGTTCCCAAAAGATCTCCAAATTTTGGAGAAGAAAAGACCTCTTAAACTTGGTGTTTCCTCTTGTTCTTCTCCTTTTCTTTTCCAGTTTGTGGGGCTCGGTTTTGGGCTGCAAGGAGTTCTAGGATTTCGGTGAGGATGAGGAGAAAGGAGAAGAGTTTGGTGGAGAGAAAGGGGAAAGGTTTCTTGGTCGAAAATGCCTAGGCATTTTCTCCTCTTAATGACCTTTTATGGTGAGTAAAGAGGCAAGCACCTCTTTAATGGTGTCTCTTCAATTTTCTTGTGTCTCTTCATCTTCTTTCCCACTTATCTACAATTTCTCATCCTCTTCTAATAGCACTCCCTTGCTAGGTGAATTGGTTAGTGCATGCATGGTGGTACAAGAGGTCTAAGGTTCAATCCTTGGTGCATGCACTTTATTTTTTTTATTTCGAAAATTCCCTTAAAACTCCCCCATAATCATGCCAATATTCCTCATTAAAACCCATTTATATATATATTAAATTTTACCTAAAATCTACCAATAACCATGGTACTAAAAAGCCCATATAAGGCCCATTAGTACTTAGTTTCTCAATTTAAATGAGAAAAACCATGGATTTCTAGGCTAAGATTCATACTAATATCTCTAGGTCCCTCGGAAAATTATCTAGACATGATCAATATTTTAAAGAAAATATTAAGAAAATTTTTCGGGTCGTTACAATCCCCCATACCTCGTGAAAGTTCATCCTCGAACTTAGAATAGCTCCGGTGGATGCCATTGTTTCTCCCGAAGGCAGGGTTGTTAAAAACTTGTTATCTAGAACTTGTAAGGGTATGTCTATCATCTTAGCATATATCATGGAAATATAGGAATGCGTTGCCCCAGTATCAAATAAAACAGTTGCATGCTGAGTGTAAATAATTATCTGACCTGTGACAACGGTGGAAGCATTTGCCGCATCTTCCTTTGTAAGAGAGAATACCCTGGCGTTCGTAGTAATAGGAGGGGCCTCCAATCTGCCTTGACTTAATTGAGGACCTTCTAGTGCGGCTTGCATATAGTGCAGCTGTGCAGGAGCATTCTGATACTGCATCTGCTGCTGAGAAGGTGTCGGGGCCTTGGCAGGACAGGCGAAGGCCTTGTGTCCCTCTTGTCCGCATGTGAAGCACTTGTTTGTACCCATGCGGCATTCTCCAGGATGCGTGTTTCCACATTTTGCGCACGGGGTGTACTTGGGCTTCTTATTTGCTGGGCCGCCGTTAGAATTGTTCCACATTTTCTTATCATTGCGGTCCCCCTTCCAGCTAGTACCCGCGTGCTGAGGCTTCTGACCTCCTGAGGGGGCTTGGCTCTTGCTTTCAGTTGGCGTCTTCCTTTGCTGATTTATGTTGTTCAGATAGTGCTCGGTGATCAAAGCACTGCTGAACAACTCCTCGGTGGTCTCCGGTCGGTTAACTCCACTGGCCACGTTCAGAGCTATCTCCGGTCGTAACATCTTCAGCATAAGGCGGACCTTTTCTTTCTCCGTCTTGACCAACTCCGGACATAAGCGGGCCAGTCGGTTGAATTTCTTGACGGCTTCGCTGACGGACAGGTTGCCTTGTCGGAATTCCGTGAATTCATCATAATGTTTGTTGGTGACCTGCAGATGGAAGAACTCCTCGAAAAATTCTATCTCAAAGTCTATCCACTTCATCAGGTTCACGGGTCTCTTGGCCTTGACCCTTTCCCACCACATTCTGGCATCACCAGAGAGGCAGAATGACACACATTTTATCTTCTCGTGCTCCGGCCAATCCAGCAGCTCCATAGTACTCTCCACCGTCTTGAACCAGGCCTGTGCATCCCATGGCTCGCAAGCACCTGAGAAGGATTCCGGCTTTAGCCTCTGCCACTGGATTAAATAGGCTTCCGGTCGCATTCCAGTGGCAGGGCCTGTCGGGGGTGCTGGCGTAGCTGGGGGTGTAACTGTTATCACGGGCTGGTTTGGTGGTGGAGTAGTAGCATTTCCCTGTTGAGTCATCAGGGTGTTGATGGTCTGCTGTTGTTCGGTGATCTGACGCTGGAGTTCTGCGACTATGTGCGTCAGGTCAGGCTGGGGTGCAGTTTCGTTTGTTTTGGTACTTCTTCTAGCCATGCTATCTTCACGAAATAACACATAGGCTAGTATAAAGTTATTGTCATTTTCTCCTATTATCTATCACTTAGGTATATCACGTACAAGAAAATATTTTTATTCTACTAATATCTCTTTCTAGATGTTCTTACATCTTAAATTTTATGTAGTCTTCTTGCTCTGCTGTTTAAACATTTTACAACAATAAGATAGTATAAGATCATTTTCATCATTTTCATGTATATACATGCATTTGTATCTTTTTCATTATAAGGTACGGTAAGGTACTACCTTAGGTTTTCATTCATATACATCTTAAATCATTGTCATTACAAGGCATGATAAGGTATCTTCCCAATTTTATCCAAGCTAAGATCGTGCTTCCGTCATACATATCATTTTAAATCATTGTCATCATAAGGTATCTTCCTAGTTTTATCCAAGGTAAAATCATACATATCATGCATCATACTTGCATAATTCAGTTATCAAAATAAACAGGAAATAAGGCAAGTATAGAATTTCTTACTTGGAAACGGCAGGAGGTAGGCATGATGTGTGTGTAGTGAGTTGGCAAACTGCTCTGATACGATACTGTAACGCCCGCCCCTTTACCGTTAAGGCGGCGCGTTAACTTTTTCCTTCTTAACTTATATTATTGCATATGATTGACAACATTGCAGTGGAAATAAAACATAAACATAATCATATGCAAAGGGAGGAGTGTAAATATAAATCATGTAACATCTAATAGCATCCATACTTAAATAAACTCCAAAAGAACTAGCAAGTATCATACATAAAGTAGCAACATATGTCTTATTAGAAATAAGAACTAAGTCTATATATGGCACTAAAGTGGATCGATCAACCAAGTCACCACCACACACATTAGCCCTTCCTGCAGCTGCCCATTTCTCAGAAATTTCTATGTTGCTCTGCAACATAAGCAAACAAACTATAAGTATAAAACTTAGTAAGCTCTTTCCTACTCACTAAATCCATACGTCACATGCATTTGAGAGACATATAACATCTTATGCATAGCATAAAAATACATAAGGCATATAAACATATGAAGGCATATAAACATAGAACATATGCATTGTAAAAACATTTAGGATGCTCTTTAGAAAACATAGTAAATAATACTTTAAAATCATATACATCATCTTCTTTGGGGTCCCCGGCTTTGTACCCATTCTTTCTTTTGCGCGCATACCCCTATGTAGGATGCGAGGTAGCTAATCCCGACCTACAGGGGTCTACATTCTAGGCTTACTATCTTTCAGCCTAGGGACAGCTTCGGTAGTCCAGAACTGTGGATCTTTTTCAAGACCCGGTACAAGCCATTCTTTAAAGTAAAATACATATATGCATTCTTTTCTTTTCTTTCTTTCTTTCATATAGAACATGCATTCCTTTCTTTCTTTCTTTCTTTCATATTGCATGTACTATAGACATTCAATCATTCATAATCATAAGCATACTTTCATACATAGAATATGCGTTCTTTCTTTTTCTTTCTTTCTTTCATATTGCATATACTATAGGCATTCAATCATTCATAAACATAGGCATCCTTTCATGGTATAATCATTAGCATAAATAGCACGACATGGAAGGACCTTTCTTTTAACACATGTAAGTGAAGCAACCATCATGCTAGTTTCATCAATACATCATACATATAACATGCTTGTCTTAATCAAGGCAATATGTTAGTTTAATCTTTATATTCCTATCATAATACATGCTGGCCGAAACTTCATAGCAAGGATATCATAGCATAAAACCCACATAACATTGGAATAAAGGCATACATTTCATAAGAGGTCATTTACAAGTACACGGGTAGTCTAGACGTCACTAAACACTAGTTTAGGTGCATGAATTGTACTTGAACTTATTCTTAGCCTTTATTCTAGTAATTGGACAAAATTCACAGCATGGATAACATAGTATAAAATTCATATAATCATGGAAATAAAAACATACGTTACACATGGAATCATATACAAGCACAAGGGTAGTCTAGACTTCATTGAACACTAGTTTAGGTGCATGTTTTGTGCTTGAGCTTATTTTTAACCCTTATCCCGGTATTTATCCGAAATTCACAGCTAGATAACATGGCATCAAAGTTCATATAACATGTAAACAAAAACATATCTTACCATTAAGGTCATATACAAGCATAAAGGTAGTCTAAGCTTCATTAAACACTAGTTTAGGGGCATGCTTTGTACTCGAGCCTATTCTTAACCCTTATTCTTGTAATTTGTCAAAACTCACAGTAGGGATTTCATAACATAATCATTCACATAACATGGGAATAAAATCATATTTTTCATAAGAATTCATTCACAAGTGCAAAAGTAGTTTGTACTTCACCAAACACTAGTCTAGGTGTATGATCTAGAGTTCTACTTGGATTATCATGCATATGGGTACATGTAACATTTTTCTAAATATCAATACATAGAATGAAGCATGAGTTTAGGCTCAAACAACTTGGATATGGCACTGACCCTAAAGTATAAATTATTTCCATCATGAAATAGAACACCCAATCACATGCATATCACTTGATTTAACCATAACTTCATGAAGGTCTATAAAAATCTATTTTAAGGCATAATTTAAGGTCCCTTGGCCGAATGTTACAGGGGTCCCTTAGCCTAGATTCCACAAAATTTCTTGTCCTAAAACATTTATATAGCAAGGAAACAATCATTAGAACAATAGCCTACTTCATGCATCAACATTTCTCCATTTCATGACTTGGCCGAATTCTTCCAAGTCCTTTACATCATGGAGGGCATTCAAATACCATTTGTCCATCATATATTCGTTACAAAAAGGTAGTAACAATTTCATGAACTCTTCCTTTAAGTTTTGGACATAGAAAAGGGGGTAACCCTCTATGGCCGAAACTTCCCTCAAGGTTTTCTTCCATTCTCTTTCACCCAACATCACAAGCAAGCATAAAAATCATAAAAACACATAAAAAGCCATTATGTTGTAGGTGAAGGAGTCTTACCACTTGTGCTTATTTTCCCAAAAGATCTCCAAATTTTGGAGAAGAAAAGACCTCTTAAACTTGGTGTTTCCTCTTGTTCTTCTCCTTTTCTTTTCCGATTTGTGGGGCTCGGTTTTGGGCTGCAAGGGGCTCTAGGATTTTGGTGAGGATGAGGAGAAAGGAGAAGAGTTTGGTGGAGAGAAAGGGGAAAGGTTTCTTGGTCGAAAATGCCTAGGCATTTCCTCCTCTTAATGACCTTTTATGGTGAGTAAAGAGGCAAGCACCTCTTTAATGGTGTCTCTTCAATTTTCTTGTGTCTCTTCATCTTCTTTCCCACTTATCTATAATTTCTCATCCTCTTCTAATATCACTCCCTTGCTAGGTGAATTGGTTAGTGCATGCATGGTGGTACAAGAGGTCTAAGGTTCAATCCTTGGTGCATGCACTTTATTTTTTTTTATTATTATTTCGAAAATTCCCTTAAAACTCCCACATAATCATGCCAATATTCCTCATTAAAACCCATTTATATTTATATTAAATTTTACCTAAAATCTACCAATAACCATGGTACTAAAAAGCCCATATAAGGCCCATTAGTACTTAGTTTCTCAATTTAAATGAGAAAAACCATGGATTTCTAGGCTAAGGTTCATACAAATATCTCTAGGTCCCTCGGAAAATTATCTAGACATGATCAATATTTTAAAGAAAATATTAAGAAAATTTTTTGGGTCGTTACAATGAGAAAGTTTCATAGATTATCATATGAGTATCATAAACATTCTCATATGACTATTGGTATGAATAGTCCTTAGACCTGAAGTCACTACGGTTCCCTACATAAGGAGTTATATACTTTGGTATCGTCAAACGTCACTCGTAACAGGGTGGACTATAAAGGCGATCACTGGGTATGTAATGAATTATGTGGAGGGATGTGAGTGATGTAGATGGTATCTATCCCTCCCATATGACGGGAGTGATATCTGTGGGCCCCTTGATCGAGTAGGACTGCTAAAATGCATGGTCATGCTCAATTGAGTCAATATGAGATATTGATCTCAATTGTTTGAGTGAGTCTACTCGGGGATCAAGAAACACAAAGATTGATCGAGGATGATACGGTCTATGCCTCATTGGTCAATCTAGATATCGAGGATAGAAGGACAAGGTCATACATTGCCATAGTTACGGAGGTTAAGTCGGATCTCGACTTTCTTGTTACTTGGGTAGCATTGATGCATTGCTAGATGCCGCTCATTGCTTTTGTGTCTAAATTGGTTTAGACACATTGCCAACGTTACGAGAGCCTATTGGGTCACACACTAAGGACACGATGCTTCGGAGATTAATTTATCTTGGTTTGGCTAAGATTTAATCGGAATTGGATTAATTGAGTTAGACTCAAGTGAATCCAATTGGGTTATGGATTGAGATCTAATTTGAGTTAAACTCATTTAGATTAGACTCAACCACATTTAGATGAAATATTAATTCTTTAAAATGTTTAATGAATTAATAAGAGATGAAGATGGACAGTTTCTCACCATTAGAGAGTTACATGAAAAGTTAGAGGGTTACATTAAAATGTTTAATGAAGGGAAGTTTAAAAGGCAAAAACTCCTCTTGATATGAGTATAAAAGAGTTTGTCCCTTGTCATTTGGAAGACAACTTCTCATTTTCTTTCCACTCTTCCTTCTCTTCTCCATCTTGGCCGAAACCCACATCTTGGGTTCTTGGTGTTTTGTGAACTACCTCAAGTTGCTAGCACAACTAAGGTAGTTCTTCTCCGAAGTAGAGATATCGTGTTCGTGTGGATACGAATAGAGGCACGGACACTTGAACGTGCAAGAGATCCGGCGGCGCTTGGACGAGCGGGATAAACGTAAGGGCACGCTCCAAAGGTATACGCTTTAGATAGATCTATTAGATAGATGATTTCGTACGAGTTTTTCTTTCGCATGGATCGCTCGAGGGATCTTGTCTCCGCTGTGTTTTTGTGTTTATGTCACCTAAAGATAGCAACAGTGGTATCAGAGCCACTTGCGAAAGATCGTATGAAGTTTTATGCACTTTTATATGTGATATAGAAGTAGGACAATTTTTTTTTATGGGTTGCATATAATAGTGTGAATATTTTGTCATTACGCAAAAGTTTGTGTTGATCAAACTAAAAGGCTATAACATCATCATTCATATGATAGCGTGCTATAGTCTGATCGCTCTTGACAAAATATTATAACCTTTGGTGTTAATGTTGATGAAGTTATGTCAATCTGTTGTGAACAGATTGTGCAATTTTGTCGCAAGAATGCACCAACGGAGTTTCTACTCTTGAGCGATTTTTATATTGCACTCATAATAAAATCAATGTCCTAAATCTATTATGTATAAATGATGACATGGTGAATGGTTATGGCCTTAACCCCAATGTGATTGGATGTATGTGTGTGTGTGCATGTTGTAATTCATAATACGGCCTGCGTGTCGTGCCTTGTATCTATTCTTCCTAATTGTAAAATTAGATTTAGACTCGAATGTAACTCGAGTTTTCCAACATTGTAATGTACAAAAGAGGAATGGAGTGTCCATTGAAGAATGAAGTTACAAGGAAGATGCCAACCACACATGATGTCCGGAGGATGCTCTTGGGGAAGAAGTTATCCTTAGGTTGACCATCGATCTTCTCATTGGCTTGAGAAGATCGTAGTATACTGGCCATAACCATGTCACATTTCCTTGCTTATATATTGATATGTGTGTGTATGTGATGCATGCTTAGATGTTAATCTTAATTAAGTCAACTCAATATGTCTACCAAGGTTCGGTACTCATAAACTACCTCGATCATTTGTTGTTGGGTTTGCCAAAGCAAAGCAACGCATTTTATCTTGGTAGAGTGCGAGTGGTCAATTGTGATGTCCCGCTATCGAACTTTGGGTGAGACTTAACTAAGTCACCTCAATTGGATTGAGAAACATAGAGGCATATCCCAAAAGTTGGGAAAATTGGGTAAGAAGAAAAATTATACTAAGTCTTGGGCGATTAGCCAAAGCTAAATCAAGATGATGTGTAATGTGAATCTTAACCCTTTTTCAAGAGTTGCATACGATGTAATTGGTAAAATTTTACCTACCTAATTGTACCGAGTCTTGGGCGATTAGCCAAAGCTAACTCAAGATGAAGTATAATTTGGATCTTGTCCCACATAAATGTAGTCGCTGTTTGATTTGGAGCTAGTAGTGTGAGCAAAGTAAGTTTGCCTACATCCATGACTAGCCCCTACAAAAGCTCTACGATTTAGTGGGAGCATCATTTAATTAAAGGCCTAATTAAATGATCTATATATGATACTTATTTCTGCATGTTGTGTTGTTGTAGATCACCATGTCATCTAATACGTCGAACACACTCTCTCTGCGATTTGTCCTTGAGAAGGACAAACTCAACGGAGCTAATTTCCTGGACTGGTACAGGAACATGAGGATAGTCCTCAAACAAGAACGTAAACTGTACGTTCTAGAGCAACCCCTTCCAGAAGCACCCGTCGCTACCGCCACCCGTGCTGAAAAAGATGCTTACAAGAAGCATCAGGATGATGCATTGGATGTATCATGCCTAATGCTTGCCACCATGAACACTGAGCTTCAGAAGCAACACGAGAACATGAATGCACATGATATGGTTGAGCATCTAAAACAACTATATCAAGGGCAAGCTAGGCACGAGCGCTTTGAGGTGTCCAAAGCCCTATTTGCATGCAAGATGCAAGAGGGAACTCCTGTAGGAACTCACGTACTCAAGATAATTGGGTATATGGAGAACCTTGAAAAACTAGGATTCCCACTGGGCCAAGAATTGGCAACAGACCTTATCCTGCAATCGTTGCCGGAGGGTTATAATCAATTTGTCATGAACTACAACATGAATGAAATTGATAAGCCTTTACCTGAGATGCTCAACATGTTGAGAACTGCTGAGCCCAATCTCAAGAAAGCCAAGACTAGTAATGTACTGATAGTTAACAAAGGAAAAGGAAAATAGAAGCCTAAAGGCAAGGGTAAGACCCAAGCCAAAGGCAAGGCCAATTCTACTACATCCAAAGCCAAAGGCAAAGTGCCTAAGGAAGGGACCTGCTTCCATTGTGGTGAGACCGGACATTAGAAGAGGAATTGTAAACTCTACCTGGAGGAAGCAAAGAAGAAAAAAAGTGAGACTTCTGCCTCAGGTATTTTTGTTATAGAAGTCAATCTATCTATCTCTTCTTCTTGGGTATTAGATACCGGATGTGCTTCTCACATTTGTACTAATGTGCAGGGCCTTCAAAGAGCTAGATCATTGACCAAGGGTAAAGTGGACCTACGAGTAGGCAACGGAGCAAGAGTTGCTGCTATTGCTGTAGGAACATATCTCTTGTCTTTGCCCACTGGGCTTATCCTAGAACTAGAAGAGTGCTTTTATGTACCTGCATTAACTAAGAACATTATTTCAGTATCTTGTTTGGACAAGAAAGGGTTTTCATTTACCATAAAGAACAAATATTGTTCTATAATACTAAATGATATGTTCTATTGTAATGCACCATTGATAAATGGACTCTATCTTCTAGATCTAGATAACCCAATCTATAACATAAATACCAAACGGTTCAAACCAAATGATTTGTACCAAGCATATCTCTGGCATTGTCGCTTAGGACATATAAATGAGAGTCGAATATCCCAGCTCCATAAGGATGGATTACTGGACTCATTTGATTTTGAATCATATGAGACATGTGAATCTTGTCTTTTAGGCAAGATGACCAAGACTCCATTAAGTGGGCACGGCGAAAGAGCGACAGAGTTGTTAGGACTCATACATACTGATGTATGTGGCCCTTTCAATGTCGCAGCTAGAGGAGGCTATCAGTACTTCATCACTTTCACTGATGATATCAGTAGGTATGGCTATGTGTATCTCATGAAACACAAGTCAGAATCCTTTGAAAAGTTCATAGAATTCAAGAGTGAAGTATAAAACCAACTTGGCAAAAGTATTAAGATGCTTCGATCAGATCGAGGTGGTGAATACCTTAGCCAAGAGTTTCGTGACCATCTAGCAAAGTGTGGGATCATATCCCAACTCACTCCACCTGGAACACCACAGTGGAATGGTGTGTCCGAGCAGAGAAATCGTACTCTATTAGATATGGTACGTGTTAGTGATATGAGAGAAGTGTCCTAAGGCAATCGCCTTATGATTGTAAATATTTATTTTAATAAATGATAATTCACTATTTGAGTATACATGTTTGTGTATTTGATTGGGATCTTAAACTCATCTACTGAATGTCCGCAATACAATTCACAGCATAAGAGAATTTGTGATGGGATCACAACTAGTGATTATCTCTACATGTGCAATTATGAAGTATTGAAAATATCCCTAGTCGATGAATTGATAAAAACGGACACTATTAATTCTGTTGAGACTAGCATGGGTTATTCTCTAATCAGCTGATTCTCACTGGCTGGTGACATTGGGATGTCCGGAGATAAACATGGATGCTAGCTAAGGGAACTAGTTCATTGTAGTGACTAGCTGTAAAACTTCATATGGTAATCTATATAGATATGTCAATGAAGTTCTTACTACAGCTTAAGTGCGATGTTCCTTTGACTTGCGGTGTTCAAGTCATCTTGGTCATGGAGACTTATACTTTAACATCTTAAGCAAGCATCTCCAATGAGGTGTGGACCCAGGATGATTGGGTATAAGCCGAAGTGCCCGAAGATGTTTGAACAGCCTACAAAGGATTCACCACTCCTTGCGAGGAGATGTATACCCAGGCCTATCGTCGGATTGTTATTCAAAGCCTCTGGCCAGAGCATATCATGTTTAGAGTATGAGTCTCTTACATACATGAGAGTAATTAGAAATCCAAAGGACGAGAAAGACACTACTTGGGCTAGGTGTGACGTAGTCAGTCTAGTGGGGACTGACACAAACAGACCATGTCCTGAACCAAGTGGGTATAAGATGGTGAAGGGAATGAGTCACAATTCATTAGAGCTGCTTAAGGGTTTCAGAATTATTTCTGAGGTCAACCGTTGATCTTTCGATTAATTGGGGGTCATGATGTAGTACTAGGTGTCACTCATGATCATTCTATAATTGGTTGATTATAGACGGCCAACATAAATCGAAAGCCTATTTAGTCACACGCATTACGAGTAATCCGAGGGATTTAAAACGAGTTGAAAATTAGATTTACCGATCAAGAGAAACAAGTCGAATCTGAGTTAATCAGAGGCGCAACGGAAGCTTAAAATGGCTAAGTCTTTTGAAGGCTTATTGGGCGAATTAAATGAGTTTAATTCGCGATGGGATCGGCTCGGTTTGGCCGGCCAAAGAGGGTGCCAACCCTCTTTGGTTTGGCCGGCCACAACCATGGGGAGAAACCAATTTATTTGGTTTAATTAATAAAATAAATCTAGCGCGATTGTTTTATAAATTATGGATAAATAAATTTGTATAAAGAAATTTATATAAATAAATTTATAAAAATTTATTCTTTTTTTATGGAAATTAAAATGATCCATGGAATGGTTTATTTTAATTTTATAAAATCAATTATGAATTGATTTTTCCATAATAATAAAATTTATAAATTTCTTGTAAAATTTATTCCATAATAAAAGGAGAGATATATTTGTTTTTATTATAAAGTTAGTTATAATAAAACTCGGCTTAAACGGAATAATTAATAAGAGAATTTATAGGATAAATTTCTTATGAAAATTTCGTAAAAGGGGGGACTTGGCAAGGGAGAGGCTACTATATAAAGGAACCAAGGCTAGGCTTGAATTCCTTAATCAATAGAGTAATTAAGAGATTAACTCTCTCCCTCTCTCTCTCTAACTCTCTCTCTCTCTCTCTAGGGCCGGCGCCCTTTCTCTCTCTAGGGCCGGCTCTCTCTTATCCCCTAGGGCCGGCGCAAGCACCTAGGGTGCCCGTGAGTTTCCTCCACCAAGTTCGTGCCGAAGAAGAAGAAGAAGCGGATCGCGACTCCTTCCTTCCTTTCCCGGAATTTTGATTCCGTTAACTTGGTGGTTAGTTTCCATCCTTCTCTCTTGATTTTCTAGTTGTGTCTTCGGAGAATCTAGTAGTTCTCGTCGACACAAAACTCGTGGCTTTGCGAAGTCATCCCGAAGAGAACTCGGCGTGGACGCGAATAGAGGCGGAGCTTCCAAGGGACGCTACGGTTGGATCTCGTCCCTTACTTCAAGTTACGAGAGGTACAAAGTAAATTAGTTTACTTTTTCACAAAATTTTAATTTATGATCATGTCCACATGTCATAATGTCGCATGCTAGATACGTGGTTAAAAATAATTTGAGAAATTATTTATGCTAATTCTTCCGCTGCACGTAAATATTTTAAAATTTACGAACCCGTATCCTTGTCAACATGCACCCGGTCCCAACAGTGGTATCAGAGCCGATTAGTGTTCGACATAATCATATAATTGTTTTGTGGAAAACTTTGTCATGATCTCAATTTTGGAAAATTTTTCAATTATGGAAACTTTTCAATTATAATAAATTTTAGATTTAGGAATTTCAAAGTTTGGAAATCCTCATGAAATTTCGCAAACTTTTGAAATTTTCTAGTTTCTGAAATTTTATAATAATTGTGAAAACTTCCCATCTTTGGAAACTTTCCAATTTTGGAAAATTTTTCTATTTTAGAAATTTTTAATTTTGGAAATATGTAAGTTTTCTTTGCACCAGAAACTTACAATTATTCTGAAAACCTATTATGAAATCTCGCAATTTTGGACACTTTCTTTCAAGAAAGTCTAGACAAATTTATGGACAATTAATTGACAATTAAATTTGAATTGGTTTTTAAATTGACAATAAAATTCTTTATTTTGGATTGAGCCTCGGGGAGCCGTCCAATTTAAAGTTAGTTGTTGTAATTTAATTTCTCAATTTTAAATGAAATTATCATGTTTAATTTGGTTACGCTTCCGAAGCGGACCAAATTGGATTTATGACAAATTACTTTTCTTTGGGTATCTGAGCCTCGGGGAGCCACCCTTAGAAAATAATTTATTGTAATTAATTAATCCATGAATAAAATATGCGATCAAACCTTGGAAGTTTGATTTAAGAGATGATGCTCTTACATATTGTTGTCTCCAAAATTAATTAGAAAAATGGTTTCCTATAGAGTTTTCTTAAATGAGATTTTCATGAAAATAATATGTGGTTGAATTAAGGGAATCTCTCTCTTAATTTAATAAGATTTGATTTAGAGAAATCAAAGTCTTAAACATATTATTTCCGAAATTGATTATGACAATTTAGGAAATTGTTTCCCAAAACAATTCCTTGAATAAAGTATGAAATTAAAATTAGGAAATCTGGTTCCTAATTCAATTAATGAGACTTGATAAATTAAGTCACATACATACTTTATTAAGGAAATCGTTAGTCATGACATAATTATATGTCATGAAAGTGCTTAGAAAAGAAAGGATGAGACCCAAAACCCCTTACAAAATATTAAGGCTAACACCTTCCATTAATATGGTTAGAACCTGAGTTTTGTTTCTCGTTTGGGTTGATGGACACATCCATGCCCGGCTTGAACCTCAACATGTTCAAACCATGGAATTAGTTTATGAATAATATAGTTGGAGTCAGAGGTCAATCCTTAGTTTTGGTTGTTGGACACATCCAAGCCTGACTAAGCGATTGAATGAGCTCCAACCATATTAAAACTATTTCTTGATTAATGGGTCAGTCTTAAGCTTGGAGCATCGATTTGTTGTGCCACAGCCAAGGTCGATGTAAAGAGAGGTGCAGTTGGGTGCTATGTATAAAGTTGCATACTTGTTAATGAGTTAACAACCCAATGATTTATGCAAACATTTAATTAGTTGATAGCATAAAGTGATAGTTACATATATGTGATATGTAATCGGTATATCTACCTACCTTCATAGCTAAGAATAACTTGATGGTCACAGCCATGGTTGTTCTTATCTATGGTTGGATATCAACCTATTTGGAGATGCTCCTACAATCTCCCGAATTGATAAAACGGGTTATTCAATTTGAAAAATAAATAGGATTTTTAATTAATGTTTGTTGATGCATTCTTTATCATTCTTCTCACATAAGCTCAATTTGTATTTCTAGGATAATCACTCGATCATGTCTTCTTTGAATTTGCGTTCCATTTTGGACACCAATAAACTGACTAGGCCAAACTTCATGGACTGACTTCGAAACCTGAGGATAGTCCTCAAGGCAGAGAAGCTTGCTTATGTCCTTGAAGAACAACTTCCTAACCGTCCTCCTGAAGATGCAACTCCAGACCAGTTTTCTGAGTTGCTCAACCTGCTGAAGACTGTAGAGCCTTCTGTGAAGCAAGATCAGAAGACGGTACTGTTAGTTGGTTCCTCGAAGAAAGGTTCTAAGAGGAAGGCCAAAGAACAGAATAAGGGAAAAAAGAAAAAGGCCAAAAAGACTGAAAAGACCCCAAAAGGCACTTGCCATCACTGTGGCAAAGAGGGTCACTGGCGAAGAAACTGCAAGGTTTATCTTGAGTCCTTGAAGAAGAAGGCATTCGATGCCCCATCCTTTTCAAGTATCTTCGTTATTGAATGTCACTCTATTTCCTCAAATACCTGGGTACTTGATACTGGGTGTAGCTCACATATATGTAATGACATACAGGGGCTAAGGAATAGAAGAAGACTCGTCAAGGGAGAAGCGAATTTGCGAGTTGGAAATGGAGCAAAGATTGCTGCTATTTCCATCGGAACATATTTGCTAAAGCTCCCTACTGGACTTGTCTTAGAATTGGATAATTGTTATTTCGTTCCTTCGTTAATAAAGAACATTGTATCTATTTCATGTTTGAATGAAAAGGGTTATCATTTAACTTTTAGTAACAATTGTTGTTACATAACTTTAAATGGTGTTCTTTATGGGAATGGAACTTTGTGCAATGGTATCTACACATTAGATTTATCCGGTGACATTTTCAATATCGAAGTTAGCAACAAACGTGCTCGAATAGATAATCGAATAGACTCCTACACGTGGCATTGTCGTCTTGGCCATGTAAGTAAGAAACGCATGACCAAATTACACCGATATGGAATTTTGGAATCATTTGAACCCGGTTCATTTGATACATGCGAATCATGCTTAAAAGGTAAGATGGCCAAATTACCCTTTTTCGGAAAAGGTAATCCAGTGGGAGAATTGCATGGTCTAATACATACTGATGTATGTGGACTAATGTCAACTCTTGCACAAGGAGGCTATAGCTACTTCATTACCTTTATCGATGATCACTCACGATTCGGGTATGTGTTCTTGATGAAACACAAATCTGAATCCTTTGAGAAATTCAAAGAGTTCAGAAGTGAAGTAGAGAAACAGCTTGGCAAAAGTATTAAGATACTTCGATCCGATCGGGGTGGTGAATACTTAAGTCAAGAGTTTCAAGATTATCTGAGGGACAATGGGATATTATCTCAATGGACTCCGCCGTATACACCACAACATAATGGTGTATCTGAGAGGCGTAATCGAACCTTGATGGACATGGTTAGGTCGATGATGAATCATGCAACTCTTCCAAAATCCTTTTGGGGCTATGCACTTAAGAGAGCTATTTACTTGCTAAACAGAGTCCCGACCAAGGTAGTCTTTACTACTCCATATGAGACATGGAATAGTAAGAAACCTCACTTAACTCACCTTAAGATATGGGGTTGTCCTGCTTATGTGAAGTGGACTGTATCAGACAAATTGGATGCTAAGTCTGATAAATGTCTATTTATTGGATACCCTAAGGAAACAAAGGGTTACCAATTCTATCATCCCTTGGAACAAAAGGTGTTTGTTTCAAGGCATGCTGTATTTCTTGAAAAAGAATTTCTTTTACAAGAAAACAGTGGGAGTGGCATTGAACTTGATGAAGTTCAAGAAACTCCAATAGACATTACAGAGACACCTAGTCTAGACCCACAACCAATAACTCATAATGATGAGCTATCAGTTGATCCTAAAACTACACCACCTCTTCGTAGATCTGATAGGACACGCAATATTCCAGAGAGATACGGATTTCTCATAAGTGAATCGAACGACGATGAACCTATCAGTTATGAAGATGTTCTGACAAATTTAGAAAGGGACAAATGGCTTGAAGCCATGAAGTCGGAAATGGATTCCATGTACGAAAATCAAGTATGGGACTTGGTTAACCCACCTGAAGGGATAAAACCCATAGGGTGCAAGTGGGTTTTCAAAAGAAAACCGACATGGAAGGTAATGTTGTTACCTTTAAGGCTAGATTAGTGGCAAAAGGATATCGTCAGAAACAAGGAATTGATTATGACGAAACCTATTCGCCAGTAGCTATGCTTAAATCCATTCGGATGCTCCTAGCCAAAGCAGCTCATTATGATTATGAGATATGGCAAATGAATGTGAAAACAGCTTTCCTTAATGGAAACCTGCTTGAGGATGTATACATGATACAACCTGAAGGTTTCACATCGGTTGATAAAACTAAAGTATGCAAGCTTCGACGATCCATATATGGACTGAAGCAAGCATCCAGGAGCTGGAACATCCGTTTTGATGAGACAATCAAAGAGTTTGATTTCTCACAAAATCCTGACGAACCTTGTGTGTACAAGAAGGTTAGTGGGAGTGCAGTCGTATTCCTAGTATTATATGTCGATGACATATTACTTATAGGAAACGATATATCAGTTTTACAGACAGTTAAAAATTTGGTTGTCCAAAACTTTCTCCATGAAAGACCTGGGAGAAGCAACCTATATCCTTGGGATTAGAATCTATAGAGATAGATCAAAACGGTTGCTTGGTCTTTCGCAGTCTACATATATAGACCGAGTGCTAAAAAGGTTTAGCATGTCGGAATCCAAGAAAGGTTACTCTCCCATCAGGCATGGGATCAACCTTTCAAAGTCTATGTGTCCGCGCATAGAAGACGAGAGAATTTGCATGAATAAGATTCCCTATGCATCCGCAATAGGATCTATCATGTATGCTATGTTATATACTAGGCCTGATGTATCGTATGCTCTAAGCGTCACAAGCAGATACCAGTCGAATCAAGGAATGGATCATTGGGCGGCTGTAAAGATAATCCTTAAGTACTTAAGAAGAACTAAGGATGTGTTCCTAATATATGGAGAAGGAGATATGGTAATACGTGGGTATACAGATGCTAGTTTCCAGACAGATAAGGATGACTCCAAATCTCAGTCTGGATACGTATTTACTTTGAATGGAGGCGCAGTAAGTTGGAAAAGTTCCAAACAAGACACCGTAGCTGATTCTACCACGGAAGCGGAATATATCGCAGCTTCGGAAGTAGCAAAGGAAGCAGTCTGGATCAAGAAGTTCGTCTCCGAACTTGGCGTGGTTCCAACCATTGATGAAGCAGTGCCGGTTTACTGCGACAACAATGGAGCTATTGCACAAGCAAAGGAACCAAGGTCTCATCAGCGATCCAAACACGTGCTTCGCCGCTATCATCTGATCAGAGAGATTATAAGTAGGAATGATATACAAATTGAGAAAATTCCCACCGAAAGGAATTTAGCGGATCCTTTAACTAAGGCCTTGCCTCAGAACATGTTTGAGGGTCATGTTAGAGCCTGTGGTATTGGACACCGTAGCGATTGGCATTAGGCCAAGTGGGAGTTTGTTAGTGATATGAGAGAAGTGTCTTAAGGCAATCGCCTTATGATTGTAAATATTTATTTTAATAAATGATAATTCACTATTTGAGTATACATGTTTGTGTATTTGATTGGGATCTTAAACTCATCTACTGAATGTCCGCAATATAATTCACAGCATAAGAGAATTTGTGATGGGATCACAACTAGTGATTATCTCTACATGTGCAATTGTGAAGTATTGAAAATATCCCTAGTCGATGAATTGATAAAAACGGACACTATCAATTCTGTTGAGACTAGCATGGGTTATTCTCTAATCGGTCGATTCTCACTAGCTGGTGACATTGGGATGTCCGGAGATAAACATGGATGCTAGTTAAGGGAACTAGTTCATTGGAGTGACTAGCTGTAAAACTTCATATGGTAATCTATATAGATATGTCAATGAAGTTCTTACTGCAGCTTAAGTCTGATGTTCCTTTGACTTGCGGTGTTCAAGTCATCTTGGTCATGGAGACTTATACTTTAACATCTTAAGCAAGCATCTCTAAGGAGGTGTGGACCCAGGATGATTGGGTATAAGCCGAAGTGCCCGAAGATGTTTGAACAGCCTACAAAGGATTCACCACTCCTTCCGAGGAGATGTATACCCAGGCCTATCGTCGGATTGTTACTCAAAGCCTCTGGCCAGAGCATATCATGTTTAAAGTATGAGTCTCTTACATACATGAGAGTAATTAGAAATCCAAAGGACGAGAAAGACACTACTTGGGCTAGGTGTGGCGTAGTCAGTCTAGTGGGGACTGACCCAAACAGACCATGTCCTGAACCAAGTGGCTATAAGATGGTGAAGGGAATGAGGCACGATTCATTAGAGCTGCTGAAGGGTTTCAGAATTATTTTTGACGTCAATCGTTGATCTTTTGATTAATTGGGGGTCATGATGTACTACTAGGTGCCACTCATGATCCTTCTATAATTGGTTGATTATAGACGGCCACCATAAATCGAAAGCCTATTTAGTCATACGCACTACGAGTAATCCGAGGGATTTAAAACGAGTTGAAAATTGGATTTTCTGATCAATAGAAACAAGTCGAGTCTGAGTTAATCAGAGGCGCAACGGAAGCTTAAAATGGCTAAGTCTTTTGAAGGCTTATTGGGCGAATTAAATGAGTTTAATTCGCGATAGGATCGGCTCGGTTTGGCCGGCCAAAGAGGGTGCCAACCCTCTTTGGTTTGGTCGGCCACAACCATGGGGAGAAACCAATTTATTTGGTTTAATTAATAAAATAAATCTAGCGCGATTGTTTTATAAATTATGGATAAATAAATTTGTTTAAAGAAATTTATATAAATAAATTTATAAAAATTTATTCTTTTTTTATGGAAATTAAAATGATCCATGGAATGGTTTATTTTAATTTTATAAAATCAATTATGAATTGATTTTTCCATAATAATAAAATTTATAAATTTCTTGTAAAATTTATTCCATAATAAAAGGAGAGATATATTTGTTTTTATTATAAAGTTAGTTATAATAAAACTCGGCTTAAACGGAATAATTAATAAGAGAATTTATAGGATAAATTTCTTATGAAAATTCCGTTAAAGGGGAGACTTGGCAAGTGAGAGGCTACTATATAAAGGAACCAAGGCTAGGCTTGAATTTCTTAATCAATAGAGTAATCAAGAGATTAACTCTCTCCCTCTCTCTCTCTAACTCTCTCTCTCTCTCTAGGGCCGGCGCCCTTTCTCTCTCTAGGGTCGGCTCTCTCTCATCCCCTAGGGTTGGCGCAAGCACCTAGGGTGCCCGTGAGTTTCCTCCACCAAGTTCGTGCCGAAGAAGAAGAAGAAGCGGATCGCGACTCCTTCCTTCCTTTCCGGAATNGCCTATACATTGACTCAGATCTTCACCATATCTGAGATGAATGGAGCAGAGGGCCTTCACCTACTTCTATCCTTCAAATCTAAGGCGAAGGTTCAGGCTATACATTGAAGCGGTGAAGTGTCGAGATGGTGGCTTCGCTGCGTGGCAAATCACTGAGAGTGCGACGCAGCGAGCGTATTCAGATCAGTGTGGAAATTGGCAAAAATCACTCTGTGACAGAAATTATTATCTTGTTGTGCAACCGTGAAATGTATACTTCTTTATTGTGTAGCCATCAACTAGTCACGTCAATATCTATTGAGATGTTCAAGCCATCATCCCATAGATGTTGTCAAAAAATTTATGTCTATAATTTTGCATCAATTTTTTTATCATTAATTTATCACAATTCTGGCATCTGACTATCTAGTCTGATGTCCGTTTTGATTGCCAACAGTTGAGCTATCTCAAAAGTCTGGCTTCTTACGGACCACTTAGCTACCCTATACATTGGTCGTTAGATTTTTAAGATTTTTACGGTGTGCCTAGCAATCTCCGTTGGCATATGACATGTGTATATTGAAAAATGATACGCAACAAAAATTTGAAGTATGAAATTTAATGGAAATGGTGTGATATTTCAATTGCAGCAATCCTCTTGTGCTCTCAGGGTATAATTTGTTTTGGGATTGTGGTGTCTAAACGATAATCGAATATGTACACAAAAATATTAATATTTTAAATTTTTGTTGTATATCATTGCACATATATATTTGGACGGATCTATATGTGCTCATCAGACCGACTAGATATATAAGACAATAAATCAAAGATATGTTCACTAAAAGCCGCACAAATATTTCTGAATTAATCAAAGCATATTTGATATTTATCAAAGATATATCAATTTATCTAAATTTCTTATTCTACCCTTCCTCTCAATCGCATATCATTTCAATCTCTCCCAACCTCCTCTCTCATCTCTCTCGTTCTCTCTTCGCCCCCGGGGCTATGGTGCAGCGGTAGGGCAATTAGTCGCTAACTCAGGTATCCGCGGTTCGATCCTCAGTTACGGCGCATTTTGCAGGAATTTTTCCTCCAAATGGGGCGCGAACCCTGAGACGCTGGACTTCTAGACTGCCCACCGCGAGCGCTTCCCGATTTACCCTGGTGACCGGTGGGAAACTTCCGTGGGGTCAGGCCGGTCACCCCAGGTTCAATTTATCTGCTGCCTGGTTCATCATTTTTTTTTCCGTTCTCTCTTCACTCATGGAAAATAAATCTCTCTCCATTTCTCTCTCTCTATCGATTTATTCGATTTGAGTTTATTTTTTTCAAAATACCACCACCAGAAAAGATCGAAAATAATAATTGATAACATATTTAAATTTTTTTTTTCAATTTCAGAAATCCGCAGGACTTGAAATAGGTGCAATCAGAACTCTTTAGGTTAATCAAAGGATTTTGATGAGGTTGTAAGGAGTTCAAATATATATTATCTATTATTTATTTCAATTTCTCTGGAGATATTAAAGTAGTATTGAAAGAATCTATTGAAATCCTATATGTTGGGCCTAATATGAACTTATATTAGGTCCATGTTGGATTTGATCGTTCTGAGGATATGTCTAAGGGGCTATTTCCAACTTGTGGTCTTGACTGTCTTGGGGATGTGCCCAAGGGATTGTTTCTAAACTTTGGACTTGATCATCTCGGGGATGTGCCCAAGGGGTTGTTACCAAGATGTGTTGATGGAGTAGAGATATACCAGAGGAGTTGTTTCAAGGCAATGTTGATGGATTGAGATGTACCTAGAGAATTTGTTCCCAATCCATGTTGATGGATACCCAGAGGGGTTGTTTTCAAGTTGTATTGATGGAGTGAGGATGTTCCTAGACTGTGCTGATGGATTGGGAATGAGGGGTTGTTCCCAAATTATGTTGGTGGATCGGGAATATATACCCATATGGGTTGTTCCTAAACTGTGTTGATGGATCGGGAATATACCTACAGGGATTGTTTCCAAACTGCTTTGATGGACTAGGGATGTACTCATGTACCTAGAGAGGTTGTTTTCAAGCTGCGAATTTCTCAAACGGTAAAGACTTAAATTTTTTCAAATATATACCTAAGAGGTCGTTCTCAAGGTGCAATGCTTTCTTCAATAAAGGACTTAAAAAGTAAAAAATATGTATAGTAAAAATATGTTATCTGTGAGATACGATAATTAAATTTTAAAGGTTAAATTAAGGAATAACCTTATAGAATTTTCAAGAAATTTTTAAGATTTTCAAGAGTTTTTAGATTTTACACAGATAAACGGGATTGGAAAGATTTATTTTAGTTATTCTAATCAAACGAGAAAATGTTTGATTTTCAAAATTCATTTTTATTTATTTATTATTAACCTTTTTTCTCGCGCCCTAACATATTCTATATTCATCGCAAAATCTGGAACAAATTTAAAATTCATCGCAAATATTCTACGATGAATTTTAAATTTGTCGTAGATTTTGCAACGAATACAAAATTTATCGTAAAACTTCTGCGACAAAAACTTAAATTCGTCGTAAATTTTGCGATAAATTCTGAAATTCGTCGCAAAATCTATGACAAATTTTGAATTCGTCCCAAAATTTTGCGATGAATTAAAAATTTGTCACAGATGTTGCGAAAACTTCAATAGTTCATCACATATTTTTTGCAACGAATTTAAAAATTTGTTGTAGAATTTGTGATGAATTTTATAATTTGTCGCAGAATATGCAACGAATTTTAAATTCGTTGCAGATTTTGCGACGAATTTTGAATTCCTCGCAAAACATTTGCGATGAATTTGGTGACGAAAAATTGTTGGGACCGATGGATCAGCTAGAGGGGGGTGAATAGCTCGTTGCCCCTAATACGTCGTTTCTTCCTACATGTGTTAGCGTGCGCAAGCGTAACTATAAACTACAAATAATAATACAAACGCTAACACCAAACTTTTACGTAGTTCGGAGATGATACTCCTACTCTACGGCTGTCCGTAAGATGGACGATCCCAATCCGTCGGTAGATCACTCCCCAGAAGACCTTCGGCTAGCTCGTGTAGCTCCTTGTGGGTGGAGAAACCTCGCTACAACACTTGCACACACACCTGAGCTTGGTAGACTACTAATAAGCTTTACCTAAGCTTATTTTGTCAACCCTAGCCAGCCAAACCGAGCTCCCTTAAATAGAGCTCGTGGCTGAATTAGTCGTTACCAATCGACTGGTGCCAACACCAGTCGACTGATTCCAACCGAATCCGAATGTTACAACCCAACGTTTGAATTCCCAGCCGACACCAGTCGACTGCACAAAAGATCAATCGACTAATCTTTGTATGCCAACTACCAGTCGATTAATCCAAGCATCAGTCGACTGTCCAAACCCTAAACCTAGGGTTTCCCTTCTCGAGTACAATTCTCTCAGCACTCGGACATTCACGAATCAGCTGACTCTTCACCTAGCAGCCTCGACCTGTTACCTTCAAGCCTTCTTCGACTTTGACTCTTGTCCCTCGGATACATACGAGCCCGCAACTCGTCCTCATGCCATCCTTCGCGTATGCCTCGAAGTGCACTTCCCTCGGCTCATCGTTCTTGCTTTGTCTATGGTCCCTCGGATGCATACAAGCCCATTGCTTATCTCCTCATGTCATCCTTCACCAGATCCGAAGCCGTTCAGCTAAGCCTATGTGTTTCATACAAACCTACACATTCACATACACATATCAAATATAAGGGTGAATCTAACTTAAACTCTTTGCCTAAACATCAAAATACATGGTCCATCCGAACCATAGATTGCTCTAACAAAAATGAATTTGTCGTAATATTTTACGACAAATTTAATTTTTTATCACAGAATTTTGTGACGAATTATTTTTCGTTGCAAAATTCATCGCAATAAAAATTCATCGCAAATTTGAGTTTTTTTTTTTGATATCACCATATATCCAAAAAAAATTCTAAATTAAACAGATAAAATATACTTCTTTATATCATATCAAGATCAAGATGACATAAATTAAGTCTTTTGGGGATCCACAAAAACTGTCGAGATTAAAATGGAAAAAATTAAGGGGCGTTTGGTTTGTTCCATTTTTCATTTTCATTCTCCAGAAAATTACATTTTCTCATTTTCTGGAAAATGACTTTATTTCATTCTCTAGTTTTCCAGAAAACGCTATATTTTTTTTTTCTGGAAAACAAAGTTGAAAAATACAAACCAAACATGTTTTCCAGAAAATCATATTTTCTACCGAAAATGAAAAACAGACTGAAAAATACAAACCAAACGCATTCTAAGTCTTAATTATCATTTTGCTTTTGTGCATGAGCTAGCCAGCGATGCAATGACATTTAATGTCACCCACTTGAATTTATTTCGGTGTATTTCTGTTCGAGACTAGTACTTAAAAAACTAAACCAATCATGATCATTAAACCGAATTCAAATATCCCAAGCTAGGGTAAGAATTCATGCAAGCACATATACAAAGCACAAAATTTTACAAAGAAGAAAAGAATAAAGAAGCAAAACCAAGAATTTAAAACCAAATCCAGAGCATGAAAAGAGAGGTCTAATTAGTGAGGCAATAGACACTAAATCGTAGTTGAGGCAAAGATGAGAGTGTGGGTACTTAGAGTATGCTTTCGAAGATCTGAAGAAGAAGAAGATTCTAGCTCCCTTCTTAGAAATTAAGTCAAAATAGTATGTTTGAAGAAGAAGAAGAAGCCCAAACCCTAAAAAGAAGGTCAGTAGAAGAAGCGACCAATCAACAATGCACTGATTTTTCCAACACCGATGGTGTATCTCGCCGTGTCGTTGGGTGATGAACTAGGTTGACCTTCGTCCGCTAGAAGGGTAGTTGCTCGACAAATCCCCTTTTCTAAAGATATTTTACAAGAAAAATTATCCAAACAGTTTCAACCGTCATATATGTTGGGTTACAAACAAAGTTCCACATTGAAAACACATTGAAAGGATTATAGACTTACAAGGAAAAGATATTTCCATTGGTATGAGGCATTTTGGATAAAGTCCAAGAGTAAAACCATGAGGGCGTAGACCTAAGATGGGCAATATCATACCATTGTGCAGATATTTAAATTTCTTTTCTCTTAACAATTGGTATCAGAGTTAGGTCACTCTTCACCGGACTAACCGCCGGAAGAAGCATGAGCTAGAGCCATGATCTCGATTGAACCATGTGAGTGAAACCTTGAACGAAGTAGGGGATGCCCTAAGTAGGTCAAAAGTGATCTGATGCTCGAGGGGGGACCCGGACCATGAGAATAATGGTGATCCTTTGTTTAAGAGAGGATTGTTGAGTTGCAATGGTTGTAAACAAAGTCCCATATTGAAAACCCATGGAAAGGATCATGGACATATAAGAGAAAGATATTTCTATTGGTATGAGACCATTTATATAGAGGTCAAGAGCAAAATCATGAGGGCTTAGACCCAAAGTGAACAATATTATACCATTGTGGAGATATTTAAATTTCTTCGATTCTAACAATATATTCCTAAATAAAATGGATCTTCTGATCCCGAATATCATTTGTGCCGGTTTGAGAATGCAACCCTATTACATTAGTATACAGAAGGGATCAAGTGTCATATTCTCACTACCTTAGTGGGATCGGCTCAATAATGGTTCTCTATGTTGTGACCTAGATTTGTGTCTTCTTTTGATGAGTTCACAACACTATTTCTCTGCCATTTTTCTAGTTCCAAGAGGTGCATGCCCGTTCCATAGAGCTTAGCTTATTCAATCTTAAATAAAAACCTTAGGAATCATGTGCCAGTACATCCAATGATTTACTCGTGCCACTCAGGAAATCACTTCGATAGTATTGGGAATTCTGACGAGCACTTTCGCCTAAGGACTCAAATTAGGTTATATAGCAGTAGACACCACATAGTTAATCAGACTTCATTATTTACATTCCTCAGTCCAACTTAAAGGAGGGACATACGATGGTATCTGAGCTATTTCTAGAGCACCTCGACTTGGTGCTCGGATAACGGTTGTATCGAGCACCCAGCCTCAGTGCCCAGATACCAAGTCCCACCAAGCACTCAACCTTGGTGCTCAGATAACAATTCTACTAAGCCCCCAGTCTCGGTGCCTAGATACCAGGTCCCACCGAGCACTCAGTCTCAGTGCCCAGATACTAGGTCCCACTAAGCACTCAGCCTTGGTGCTCAAATATTAGTTTCCATCGAGTATCTTGCCTTGGTGCAAAGGTATCTGCTTCCACTGAGCACTCAACCTCAATGCTCAGATACTAGCTTCTACCGAGCATCCTACCTTGGTGCATAGATCTCCGCTTCCACCGAGCCCCTGGTCTTGGTGCTCAAATAACGATTCTACCCAACAGCCAACCTCGATTCCCTCTTTTCCAATTTCTTCTTCCATTTTTGTATCTCTGAAAAATCTAGACCTCTCTCTCTCTTATCGACAACTGACTTGAGCATTGGAGTGGCTGCACCGATAAAGCTGGTCTATCTCTAACCTGTGTTGCCTGTTAGGCTATCAGATCTTGCTAGTTGGGTAGGCGATATATCTTTCTGGAGAGGAGTTCAAGCAAGCAAAAAGGAAGGTTTGGTCTATTGTAATTATTCTCGTGGCCATGAAGGAGTGCTAGTGAACATGAGCATTACTCTTCATCTATAATTGGCAATTAAAAGGGTGAAAGGGCATGAACACTTGTTCATCTCAATCATATGAACTTCAATCTCTCGTTCCGCCACCTATAGTATGATATATTCTCCAAAAACACATTTTTGTAACTCTTTTAAAAGAATATTGTATTCCCGTTCAACCCTACTCCATCGAGATTTTATAGTTACTTTCAAATGGGCGAGGATGCATTCTTAGTTTAAGGGGTTTAAGACCTTCCTAATGATCGGTCACCTTTCATCTAAGGGATAATTAAAAAAAAGTCCATTAACATTAAGGCATGATATCAGGGTGGTAACCCTCACCTCGGGGGACCCTCTAAGATTGCTCATGTCATATGGAAGGGAGCTAATACAGTGATCCTTTGCATAGGGGATCAGGTGACCCGCTAGTATAGTGACCATCAATTCTCACAAAGCTAACACAAAATGCTATTATGAGCACTGAAATCTGGACCATTAGGTGTGTGCGTGCTGGAGATGAATGGTAGTTAGATTCCGTTAAAACCATGGCTTTTGACTTTTTTCAAGGTCAAAATCTGGATATTTAATTCATATATTTAAATGGTTGAACTGATTAATTTGGAAGACGATCGATATATCCTGTGTGAGAGTTTCATACCGTCGTTGCATTCTTGCCCATCCTACCTCTTGCTAGTTATTGTCCTTGTGCATGAACGATCTATGACTTGCTGAAACTTAAAACCATGCATAGAGAGTGTTTCTGTGGTAAAGATTATGAATTTCGAAGATGAAGAAATATTTATGGATATCAGACCTTTTAGGTATGTAAAATTTAAAAATAAAATTACGAGGATTTAACTTTAAAATGGATATTATCGTATCATTGTGATTATATATGAATTCTTTTGATCATAACAAATAGTATTCGAGCCACGTGGGTGTGACCTTGAATGAAGAAGGTGGAGAGGCCCGAACAAGTCAAGAGTGATCGGATATTTGTGGAGGATCGGATTCTAGAGGAGAGTTTCGGATTAGGTTAAGAGTGATCGGATGCTCGTGAGAAGACCTGAAACATGTCAAAACTGATCGAATGTTTGTAAAGAGACCTGAAGTAGATAAAAATGATCGGATGCTCGTGAAAAGATTCGAACTATAAGAGTAATAATAATTATTCATTGGAGATGAGGATTATTTGAAATATATGAAAAATATTATAAATTTAGATGACGTAGATATTTGTATTGATATGAGATTTTTTTTCAGTGAATAATATTATATTATTACATGGATACATAAATTCTTTTGAAGGTCGAACTTAGTGACTTCTCGTGTTGGTTTTGCACAAGAACAAATGGGTTTTTTGACTTGATGGACGGGAGGGAAGTGGAGTAGGCTTACATTGGATAACACTCGGAACCACCGTTCCAAATGACACGCTGATCGAATTGCGAGCCGCCGTTAGTTAGAGGCAAAGTCAGACCAAATGACAAACACTAAGGCTACCTTTAGTTAGCGATTATTTAATTCAGTTTGTAATGTAATGAATCCTGTAATATAATCTAGATTATATATTATTGGTATTGTAATTCAGATTACAACACTTTTACTAGTTTTTGTAATGCAAATTATATTACATTACAGTTTTAAAATTTTACCAAACAAAATAATTAATCTTGTAATGTAATCTTGATTATATTACAAGGCTAATTATCCCTTACCAAACGTAGCCTGAGTAATTCAACAGTATAAATATAGGATAATTTTTAAATTATTAAATCATATATTTATTTTTATTTTTATCGATATTAGTGATTGACTGATTAAATTAATCTATTAGTATTTTTCATCAGTCGATTCGATTCTCTATCTTTTTTTTTAACTTTGTAAATTAGTTACCTAATTGAAAAAAAAGTCGACTCATTTATTTATTTTTTAAATAAAATTAATTTTAGATAAAATTGATTAATAAATCAAATATTTCGAATTGATATAAAATTAATTCTTATATATATGATTTGTTTTCTTAATTATATTCATGCTTTCAAATATTAATTTGACACAATATATTAAGAACAGTAATTTTTTTGAATATGAATGTGTTCGAAAAATTCAAATCGGCTGATAGACTAAACGACTTCGAATTAATATAAAATTAGCTCCTATATATTCGTCTAATTCTTATGATTATATACATGCTCTCAAATATTGATTTGACTCAATATATTGAGAGTAGTGATTTTTTGAACACGAATTAGATTTTTGAATAATCAAATTCGTGTTTACAAAATCTCTACTCTCAATATATTGAGTTAAATTGAAGTTTGAGGGTATAGATATAATCAAGAGAATTAAACGAATACAAAAGAGCTAGTTTCATTTCAATCCGAGGTCGTTTGGTCTATCAGTCAATTTTGTCCAAAACTGACTGATAGATCAAACGAATCAGTAGATTAACCAAACGATCTTGAATTAATATGAAACTAACTTGTACGTGTTAGTCTAATTCTTTTGATTATATCCACATCGTCAAACATTAATTTAACCCAATCTATTGTCAGTGGTGATTTTTTAAACACGAATTTGATTGTTTGAAAAATCTAAGTCGTATTCAAAAAATCACTACTCTTAATATATTAATTAAGTCAAATTGATGTTTGAGGATATGTATATACTCAGGAGAATTTGACGAATGCATAAGAGCTAATTCCATGTTAATCCGAAGTCGTTTAGTCCATCAATCGATTTTGCCCAAAAACCATGTTAAAAAATGATTGTTCTTAATATAGAGTCAAATTGATATTTGAGGGTACGAATATAATAAAGAGAAGTAAACGAATATATAGGAGCTAGTTTCATGTCAATTCGAGGTTGTTTGGTTCATCAGTTAGTTCGTTTAGTCCATCAGCCGGTTTTGAGCAAAATCGACTGATGGACCAAACAACTTCGGATTGACATGAAATTATCTCCCATGTATTCGTTTAATTCTTATGATTATATTCATGCTCCCAAATGTCAATTTAACTCAATATATTAAGAGTGATGATTTTTTTGAACATGAATTATATTTTTCTAACAATCAAATTCGTATATAAACAATCACCGCTCTAAATATATTGGGTCAAATTAATGTTTGAGGATATGTATATAATCAAGAGAATTAGACGAACACATACGAGTTAGTTTCATATCAAAATGAGATTATTTGGCCTATCAACTCATTCGTTTGGTCCATTAGTCAGTTTTGGACAAATCAGTTGATGACCAAACGATCTCGAATTGATATAAAACTAGCTCCTATGTATTCATCTAATTCTCTTGATTATATCCATGTCCTCAAACTTCAATTTGACTCAATGTATTGAGAGTAGTGATTTTTTAAACACCAATTTGATTGTTCGAAAAATCTAATTCTTGTTCGAAAAAATTACTATCTCAATATATTAAGTCAAATTATAATTTGAGAGCATAAATATAATCAGGAGAATTAGACGAGTACATAAAAGCTAATTTTATATCATTCCGAAGTCATTTAGTTCATCAGCTTAATATATTGGGTTAAATTAATATTTGAGAGCATGAATATAAAGAATAAATCATATATATATATATATATATATATATATAAACTAATTTTGTACCAATTCAAAATCATTTAATTTATTAATTAATTTTATCTCAAATTAATTTTATTTAAGAAATAAATAAATCAGTAAGTCGACTTTTCACCAGTCGACTAAGGATAAAAATAAAAATAAAGATATAAATTAGTAATTTTAAAATTATTCTGCATGATTTAAATTTTATGAACTTTTCACCAGTCGACCAAGGATAAAAATAAAAATAGATATATAATTTAATAATTTTAAAATTATTCTATATGATTTAAATATTTCATAAAATTACTTATACGATTCAGTAGATTGCTGAATGATAAGAGTCTTAGTCTTCACGGTGACCTGAACACAGACGGAGGGAGAAAGAGAAAGAGAAATAGAAATGATCTCTTTTTCCATTCCGTTTTTAAATTAGATGAAAGAAAGTAAATTATAAAATTTATTTATAAATGATCGTTAAGTTAGAAGATAGAAAAAGTAAAAGAATTTTTTTTTTGAGGATATATATCTATCAGAAATTGATCTCTTTTCTTGTTGTATTATACGAGATGTAGATGATGAAGGAAAACGCGGATCGATGATAAAAGTTGGAACAAAGATCATAATAATTAGTCATCATATTTGTAATTTGCATTAATAACGTTACATCGCAAAAAGGTCATCCTATTTTGCTAAATCTATATTGTTTTTTTTATAAAAGGAGGTCCCACCCTTATAAACTAATACAATTGTTCTTTAATATGGTTCTCATTGTTATAATGTCTTCCACTTAAATGAAACTCATTGCAGTAGATACTAAATCATAATTGTTACACAGTTATAATATTTATGATTTAGTATCTACTATAACTGAGCTGCCGTATACTTATAGTAGCTACAATATGAACTTTTTTTACTAAAATTATTCGGAGTCTTCGAAAATAATTTAAACGACGTTTTTTGAATTTGAAATCAGGTTGTTAAGAGTTCAATCTTATAATTAGTTATAAATTTTTAAATAAGTTTCGATTTGATATATTATATGTCTTATGATTTTACCCTAGTAAAAAATTATAACCTTTTAAAATTTAGAATTTTAACGACTATGGTTTCATAATTATTATAAGTTAGTTGCTATGCAGTTGTAAAAATTTTACTATATAGTTGTGGCAGCTACAATTTCATATTTGTTACAAAGTTAAATTCTAAACTTTGAGAGGTTATAATTTTTGACTTAGATTTAACTATGCAATGCATAATATATCAAATGGAAGCTCACTTAGAGATTTATAAGTCTGTGTAGCCCGAGCTAGAGGGGATAAATAGCCTACGATTCAAAATGGGAACTTCTCTTGTACCTAGCAAGGACAATACAAATTAATTAATTAAACTAAACAACATAAAAAAACTTAAGAGACAGCGGATTTACTTAGTTTGCAACCGGAGAAATTACTTATCCAAGGAGGAGTAACCTCTTACAGACTTTGGAAGCTCAAACAGGAGTATAAAAAATGAATTACGGTTGTTGTCTTAAACTTTTATCTTTAGGGGCTATTTATATCCCATTGGTCAAAGTAACTATTTGCTAATATGACACTTAGGACGCCTCAGTTGGATAAAATTTTATCTACGCAACAATGTTTCTTCAACTACTACTATTCACTCAAGACATCTCAGTTACGACCCAGGGCGCATAAGCCAAGCACCCTTAGCAGAGGCGTAGCCAGAATTCAAAATTACCTAGGACTAACAGAATCGAGAACCTTAAGAGTTGAAGTATCAAGAATTGTGAGCAAACAAGTAAAATTGTGTAATTGACTATGTTTGTATAAGATTTTCTAGAGGATGAAAAAGAAATAGATTTGGTATCATATTAATTTATGTTAAATAAAATTATGAAATATAACTTATATTTGCATATCTAGACTTATGTCGCTCATTACCTGACAAAGCAGTGGTCACCTCACGTGCGGCCGCTCGCAAAGTGATTGCATGCGAAACTATTGCTAGTTGCCTTGGGAGGCAACGTTCACCTCGTGTGCAGTCAGATCACTTTGCGAGCGGTCGCACACAAAGCAGTTCCTGATCACCTGGCAAGTCAGTGTTCGCCTCACAAGGGCCTTGTCGATCATCTCTCGAGTGGCCAATGTTTATTGGCTCTTTGTCAACGACAGAATTAATAGATTAGAGTAAAATTAGAGGGGGAAAAATGATATTGCGGAGAGAAAAAGAGACCTTACTATCAGCAAATTCAGGATAAAAATATTAAACAAATTAGAATTAATATATTTATTAATTTATAAATATAATAATTTTTATAAAATTTAACATTCTAATTTGATATTTTATTTTTAAAATTAATTATTTTTAATTTGATGTTTTATCTATTAATAAATTTGTGATTAATATTATAAAAAATAAGAAATAATCAAAACTATTATTTTTTTTTTTGAAAAAAAGGAGGTAGGGCTGGAGCCCACCCTAGCCCAAGGGTGGATCCGCCCATGACCCTCAGTCACAACTAAGATGCCTCAGAACTTCTACGTCAACTTTCAAGTTGACCTTTTTGGGTTCCCATTCACTTGGGTGATGGTCTGGTCGTCCAGAGTTGAGCTCACCCGACTAACTTCAACCTTCTCCTCGAGCATATTTCTACCCTCACTTCTCATCTTTCGGACATCACGTGCGTCATTCTCGCTCCATGGTGTACTCTTCCATAGCTCATCATCTTTCGAATACATTGTGCCCGTCGACTTGCTTCCTGTGCTACTCTTCTTATTCGCTGTGTCTTCCGTTTGACTTCTTATGTTCGTAAATTCCTGCACACTTAAATATAATGCATCAAAGATAAATAAGATCTAATTTAACTTGGTTGATCATATCAAAATCAATTTGAAGTACTTACAAGATCTATAATTAATAATTAGGTGGAATTTGTAGTGACCCAATTTTAGGTAAAAAAGTATCGTTTAAAGTTTTTTTAAAAAGATTTTGAACAATTTTAATATTAAATTTTTTATCTATAGTGTAATAATTATGAATTTTTTTTAGATGCTATAATTATATAAGAACTACGATTTGGCAGTGACTATAATATTTAAATGGGATGATATAAATAAGATAATAATAAAAATAATATTAAAGAATAATTATATCAATTTTACGAGAGTTGGAATAATTTTTTTAATAAAAATTAATATAGACATTCCTTAAATAATTCAGATAAAAAACGCTAATTAATAAGATGGCAAAAGATGATTCATTTATTTACAGCGCGTCAATATGTTCCATAGCTAATAAAAAAAAGATAAATCATGAGCATTAAAATGAATCCTAATTAATAAATATAATAAGACGGTTGTTTGATTTGTCTTGTCAAATAGCATTTGATTAGGCTAATAAGATTGATTTTTAATTCCATCGCGGGACAGATGATGTTTGTTAACCTAATTTGATGTCCTGCATTATTATGCTTGCAAAGATGATTAATTATTATTTTATATATTCTCAGTTTGATTTTTAATTTTGAAATATATTTTTTAGATTTTTTTTAAATAGAATATGAACGGTGAGATATTAGATTTCTAAATTCATTATTTCATCGCGAGTAGATTTATGAAAAACTCAGATGGTGATTGGTGACTTCGGTTCGCATGATTCATCAATTTTTTTTTTTTAACTAATTTGACTGGTTAATTAGTAGCTGTGTTGCGGGCTGTGCCCGATCTGGTGAGCCATTGGGACGCCGGTAGAACTCGACGCAATACTTGGAAGCAGAGAGTCGAGAGGTGGTGGTGGTGTCGGGAAACATGGCGAGAGCGCCGGAAACGGTCGTCGGTGGGTCGGCGCCGAAAACCGTACCGCTGAACTGCATCAGTCTCTCGGAGCCTGAAATTACCAAATCCGTTTCCCTTCTCAAGCAGGTGCCTTCTCTATTAATGGATCTCGTTTTGCGTTTCGTTGATCGAGGAAAAAAAGGAACGTGTTTTATGATGTTCTTCTTGATTAAGCGTCTGTTTTAGTCGCCAAAGATAAACAATCTGTTTTTTTTTTTGGGGAATTTGCGTTCGAATTGAGGTTTTGAATGTCTCCTTCAGTTTTTTATTTGCTGATGGTTCTTTTTTTTCCGAGAAAATTAGAGAGAATCAAAAGTTCACTCAAATTGGAGAAGAACAGCACAAGACATCAGTCGACCAAATTGGAGAATAAGAATCATGGGGCCAATCCGCTTATCTGCGCTAGAAGGAGCAAAAAAGGGACACCACTTCTAGTTCAAAATCTCTAAAAGCAGAGTCACAACTTCTGGTTTTGCTCTAAGTGTCCAAAGCATGACGGAATCTTTCCGGTGAATATCTGAACATGCAGTCACATCTAGAAGCATGACGGAATCCATGGAACTTCGACCTGCAGATGATGCTCCATGAAACCAAGATCTTAGCTCTTGAAGCAACAACGTCCATCCATGCCTCGATGCCAAAGGAAGTTCATTTTAATCCTATCAATGGCCTTAATAACCCAAGATGGAAAGATAAAGACAGAAGCAGAAAAGAGAGTCAAAAAGGAGAGTGCGTTGTTGATGAGCGTCAATTGGTCTTAGAGTGAAAAGAAAATCTATTGCCGAGGCACCAACCTCCTGTGAACTTTTGCTATCAGCCAATCCTAATAATCTTTAGTAGGCCTACCTAAGCCTAATTAGAGCCTAACGTATGGTTGGAAGAATTGACTGATTCAGATTCAAATTGGCCAAGTTGGATTGGGATCCGAGTGAGATCTTGCGACACCCCTCCATGAAGTGTTAGAAAGATAGATCTGGAGTCTTACCTTTGGTTGCAAGTCAGCATTTTGTAAGAAGAAAAGCTCCTTGAGGCAATTTAGATTTTGCATCGTGGCAAGGGAAGAGGCAAGAGTTGGATATGCCAATGTCGATGTTTGTTTTCTAGCTTTCTCAAGGAGGAAGAAGACAGTGCTCTCTTCTTATCTCCTTCGGGTCATCACATTCGTTAGGAGGAAGGCATAGGCAACCTCTTCGTTAGTTCCTATTTGTGAATTGCAAACTTGTGACTCTTGTAACTGTGTGGATCTCCTAATTCTCTTTAGTAAGATGAAGTTATTGTTGCTAAAATTATATGCTTTATTGAGAGCAGATTTTGACCTTCACTAGAACTATATGAATTTATTTTTAATAAATTGTGACTCCCGCTAAACTAGAAACATCGGAAATAAAAAGTTTTAGCTTTAATAGAGTAAAGACGTAATATATAGAATTTAAATTTCGATGTAGTACATATGGGAAGACAAGTGTTAAGATAGGAGATGATTGGTTACCTATAACTAAGAGCTTTAGGTATTTAGTTTCCTTTTTTCAAAAGGATGAAGGAGTCGATAGAGATGTTTTTCATAGGATATAAACAAGATGAATGAAATAAAGGAGGGCATCAAGGGTTCTTTGTGATCGTAAGGTGTCTCTAAATTTTAAAGGGAAGATTTATCGTTAACGGTTACTTGCTATGTTATATGAAACTCAATATTGGGCTATGAATTGAGCACATAAGTGGAAGATAAGAGTCGCAGAGAAGAGGATGTTTAAGTGAATTTGCGGATACACGAAGATAAATATAATAAGAACTGAAAACATTATCACTGGTTAAAACACACGCTTGTCTATCATCTATTTCCTGACAAGTTAGCAAATGAACAGTACATATGTCTCTCTTATTTATATATTTCTGTTTTGCTTTCTGGCTCCTTAAATATACATTCTAATTATCTGTTGGTCAGGCGTGCCTAGATTCTGGATTTTTTTATGTGATTGATCATGGAATTGACCAAGAGCTTATGGAAGAAGTTTTTAGGCAGAGTCAGAAATTTTTTGATCTACCTTTACATGAGAAAATGAAACTGCTCCGAAACAAGAAACATCGAGGTTATACACCTTTTCTAGACGAGACTTTGGATCCAGGAAATCAAAAAAGTGGTTGGTACTTTATTTTTTCTGGCTCACTTTTTTCCTTTTTTTTTTGTTATGTTTCATTTCTTGCCTCTAACCATTTGTAGGCTTTACTTGCTAGTTATTGAGAAAATTAGTATTTAGCTTGGTTTGGATGAAAGTTGAAGCTTGATCAACTGAAACCTGTTGAAACCTGTTATGTGTAGTTGCGTATCTTTCTGTTGAAATAGTCAGAAGTCCAGTTAAGTAGGTTCCTTTGTTTTAGGGTTTTATTCCTGGACACGTGAATAACCCTCCTATTATTGAGGGGCAAGTTATTTTTCAGTTTTAATTTAGTTACCACGGTTTTAGGTTCTGAACAATCGTGGGTAGTTATTTCATTTTCTGGTTTGATGTAAGGCTATTTATAGCTAAAGTTATTTGCTTTCAATAATAAGAGCATGTTCCCAGTTTTAGTGCAATCAGGTTTTACATTCTCAAAAGCTTTCTGTTGTTTTCTTGTTTCCAACATCTGGTATCAGAGCCACACCGTGAGACCTGATCAAAGTCTGCAACAAAGTAACTAGCGTGAAGAAACAAAGATATGACGTCTGAAAGCAGTTTCGTACAACCTGCCATTCCGAGATTTGATGGACACTATGATCACTGGAGTATGCTGATGGAAAACTTTCTCCGTTCCAAGGAGTATTGGAACTTGGTGGAGACGGGAATCACTGCAGCAGCAGAAGGAGTCGATTCCAGCGACGCACAGAAGAAAGTGATTGAAGATCAGAAGTTGAAAGACTTGAAGTGCAAGAACTACTTGTTTCAAGCTATCGATCGTTCAATCCTAGAGACAATATTGAAGAAGGACACTGCAAAAGATATCTGGGATTCTTTGAAGCAAAAATATAAAGGAACAGCACGTGTAAAACGTGCTCAATTGCAGGCTCTTTGGAAAGAATTTGAAGTGTTGCACATGAAGTTTGGAGAATCTGTCAACGACTATTTTGGAAGAACACTCATCATTGCTAATAAGATGAGGCTTCATGGAGAGCGCATGGAGGATGTGGTAATCATTGAAAAGATCTTGAGGTCTATGATTCCGAAATATGACTACGTTGTATGTTCTATTGAGGAATCAAATGATTTGGATACCTTGTCCATTGATGAACTCCAAAGTAGTCTCTTGGTGCATGAACAAAGGATTAGCCGCCATGTTGAAGTAGAAGAACAAGCGCTGCAAGTCACTACAGGAGCCCAACAAGGAGGACGGGGTGGAGGTCGAAGTACCTATCGTGGAAGAGGAAGAGGAAGGGGCAGATTAGGGTTCGACAAATCAACCCTAGAGTGTTATAACTGCCATGAGCTTGGGCATTTTCAGTGGGAGTGCCCAAAGAAGGTAAGGGATCAACATGCAAACTATGCAGAGACGAAAGAAGAGATGTTATTAATGGCGAATGTGGATTTCAAAGACCCTGAAACCAAGCACATTTGGTTCCTCGACTCTGGGTGCAGCAACCATATGTGTGGTAAGAGGGATATATTTATTGATATGGATGACAGCTTCAAAGAATCAGTAAAGATGGGAGATGATTCAAAAATTACTGTACAAGGCAAAGGCACGGTTCGAATAGAAGTGAATGGAATAATTCACGTGATCACAAATGTTTTCTTTGTACCAGAACTGAAGAACAATCTGTTAAGTATTGGACAGCTGCAAGAAAAGGGGCTCGCTGTGCTTATTCAATATGGGAAATGCAAAATCTTTCATCAGGAGAAAGGTCTAATCATCGAAACGGAGATGACTCAGAATAGAATGTTCACTGTGTTCGCTCATTGTCCACCACCAAGAGAGACAAAGTGCTTCTCCTCTCTGACCACGGATCAGGCCACTCTTTGGCATCGTCGATATGGACACCTGAGCTGGAATGGACTCAAGGTACTTCAGCAAAAGAAGATGGTGAAAGGGCTACCACAGTTCAAAGCCATTGAAAAAGTATGTGAAGGCTGTCTTGTAGGGAGACAACACCGTGATCCCTTCCCAAAGGAAAGCATTTGGAGGGCTTCCAAAAGACTTCAGTTGGTGCATGCTGATTTATGTGGTCCAATAAATCCAGCTTCAAACAACAACAAAAGGTATCTCATCACCTTTATTGATGATTTTAGCAGAAAAACCTGGGTTTATTTTTTGACAGCAAAGTCGGAAGCCTTTGCTACTTTCAAAACCTACAAAGCAAGGGTGGAGAAAGAAACTGGAGCATTCATCCAAAGTCTGAGGACAGACCGAGGGGGTGAGTTCACATCACAAGAGTTCACAAGCTTCTGTAATGAGAATGGGATACACAGACAATTGACCGCTGCATACTCTCCCCAACAAAACGGTATTGCCGAGAGGAAAAATCGGACCATTATGAATATGGTACGAAGTATGTTGTTAGAGAAGCGAATCCCTAAGACCTTCTGGCCTGAAGCTGTGAATTGGACGATCCATGTGCTGAACAGAAGTCCAACACTTGCCGTGAAAAGCAAGACTCCTGAAGAGGCGTGGAATGAATTCAAACCATCAGTGGAGCATTTCATGGTTTTTGGTTGTATATCACATGTTCATATCTCTGACAACAAGAGAGTGAAGCTTGATGTCAAGAGTCTCAAATGTGTATTTCTAGGGGTAAGTGAAGAATCTAAAGCTTATAGGCTGTTTGACCCCATTTCACAGAAGATCATTATCAGCAGAGATGTGGTTTTTGAAGAAGATCAAGCGTGGAATTGGGATGATGGTCATAAGCAATACATACTAGCTGATTTAGAATGGGATATTGATGAAGATGCAAATACAGAAGAGGAATGCAATAAAGAACAGTCTGAGACAGTTGAAGAACATAAAACAATTGTAGTTGACAGCAGCAATTCTTTAGACGAAGACACTGATGACTCTCTCCCAGAAGGACGAACACGAAGACCTCCTGCATGGATGAGGGACTATGAGACTGGTCAAGGTCTCTCTGATGAAGAAGGTGTGAATATTACTCATCTAGCTTTGTTCACTAATAGAGATCCAATGACATATGAAGAGGCAGTGAAGAGTGAAGAATGGAGACATGCGATGGATAAAGAAATTGAGGCAATAGAGAAAAATGAGACATGGGAACTAATAAATCTTCCATCAGGAGGAAGGACTGTTGGAGTAAAGTGGATTTTCAAAACAAAACTTAATGAACATGGAGAAGTCGACAAGCATAAGGCACGACTAGTTGCTAAGGGGTACAGCCAACAATATGGAGTGGATTATGCAGAAGTCTTTGCACCAGTGGCTCGGTTGGACACAATTCGTATAGTACTCTCTCTTGCTGCACAGAAAAGTTGGTTAGTTTATCAGCTTGACCTCAAATCGGCCTTTCTTCATGGAGAAATTAATGAAGAAGTATTTGTTGATCAACCTCCAGGTATGAACGGAAAGGAGAAGAATCGAAGGTCTATCGACTCAAGAAAGCATTATATGGACTCAAGCAAGCCCCTCGAGCCTGGTACAATCGTATAGAATCATATTTTGTCAAAGAAGGATTTAATAAGTGCCCCTATGAACACTCCTTGTTCACTAAAATAGCAAATGGAGGTAAAATATTGGTTGTTTGTTTGTACGTGGATGATCTTTTTTTTACTGGGAATGATCAAGTGTTGATTGAACAATTTAAGAAGTCCATGATGGTTGAATTCGACATGACTGATCTTGGAAGGATGAGATACTTTCTGGGAATTGAAGTGTTGCAAAAAGAAGATGGGATCTTTATAAGCCAACGGAAATATGCTCAAGAGGTTCTTGAACGATTCAACATGAGTCAGTGCAACTCGGTGCAGAATCCAATGGTCCCTGGTTTTAAACTCACACGAGATGAAGAAGGAGTGAGTGTCGATAGTACTCTATACAAGCAAATGGTTGGAAGCCTCATGTATTTGACAGCCACATGCCCTGACCTGATGTTTGTTGTAAGCCTAATCAGCAGGTACATGGCACGTCCCACTGAGTCTCATTTAATGGTTGTAAAGAGAATTCTAAGGTATGTAAAGGAAACAACTAGCTTTGGAATATTCTATGGAAAGGGAGGAAATGAAGAGCTCTTTGGGTACACGGATAGTGACTATGCCGGAGATCAGGATGACAAAAAGAGTACTTCAGGTTATGTCTTTATGTTGAATACAAGTGCAGTATCATGGTCATCAAAGAAACAGCCAGTGGTTACTCTCTCTACCACCGAGGCTGAGTATATCGCTGCAGCATCTAGTGTTTGTCAAGCTGTTTGGTTAAGAAGAATTTTGCATACTTTAGGTCATGAGCAGTACAACTCTACAGTGATGTATTGTGATAACATCTCAACCATCAAACTCTCGAAGAATCCAGTTATGCATGGTCGTAGCAAGCACATAGATATACGTTTTCATTTTCTTCAAAATCTGATCAATGATGGAGTAGTGGAGCTAAAGCAGTGTTCTACACAGGAGCAAGTTGCAGATATTATGACTAAGCCATTAAAATTCGAAGTTTTTTCAAAAATGCGGGAAGCAATGGGAGTTTGCGAACACTCTAAATAAACTGAATATCAATGGTATTCAGTTTAAGGGAGGATGTTGAAATAGTCAGAAGTCCAGTTAAGTAGGTTCCTTTGTTTTAGGGTTTTATTCCTGGACGCGCGAATAACCCTCCTATTATTGAGGGGCAAGTTATTTTTCAGTTTTAATTTAGTTATCACGGTTTTAGGTTCTGAACCGTCGTGGGTAGTTATTTCATTTTCTGGTTTGATGTAAGGCTATTTATAGCTAAAGTTATTTGCTTTCATGAATAAGAGCATGTTCCCAGTTTTAGTGCAAACAGGTTTTACATTCTCAAAAGCTTTCTGTTGTTTTCTTGTTTCCAACATCGGGCGAACCTAAGCCCGACACTCGATCTCTCTCTCTGAGGTGGTTCCAAGCTTTATCAAGGGCTCCTTCACTCGGCCCTCTCGACCTGAGTGGACTGCCCTTCCACGCCGGACGATTGAGACCTCTTCATCGATGACCTCTCTCCTTATGATGCCACGTGGCCTGACCAGGCTACACCTAGGCATGGTCGGGATCAATTTTAAATATTTCACAAGTTGATTTCAATTAAATCACAGTCGTCATTCGATAGTCTAGCTAGCTAGTACATCCATTTCATTACATAGAAGGGATTGATTGGATGAGCATCGAAAAGCCATGCCTTCAACACTGAGCACAAAGAATCCTCCAAAACTATTAGCAATTACCTAGCTAGCGCGCGCAATTCCCGTGTCGGATTCCTATAACTCTCAATCGAATTAATTGGGGGCAGCGATTGGCATGTGACGGAAGAATCAATCATATCGATCATGGAGGTCGACCAAACCTCACTGTTTTTTTCTTCTATATATAGGTGTTAGTGCACGTTGAGATCTAGCTAGCTACCTTTGGATTTAGCTCTTGTTTCCATCCAATTATTGACTAATTAAACCATGACTAGCCCCATCCATCTCGAGGAAATGTTTCATATATATATGTGTACAAATAGATGTGGATTGCAATAGCACCCTGCGATCGAGTTGTGTTTATTTCCCTGTCATTTTGTTCGTTCTAATTTTAGAATTCTTGAGTGGTCAATAAATAAATTAATTAATTAACAACTCGATCGATCGAGAATGATGAGTAATTAATTAACTTATTAGTACTGTCGTTTTTTATTCGTCCGTTACGTTGAATTGGCATGGCTTTTGTCTGTTTGAATGATCATTGCATGCATCCTGAGACGACCGACCAAAATGCTAATGTCTCTTCGCACATGCTCCATCGGATGCGTAATATCTGTTTGTCCGATCGCGCTTGGAAGCCAGCAGCGACACAAGTTAGCTCGATCGTTAGGAATGAATATAATCACACATCAAATTAATTGGTAAGTCATTATTATTATTTTTAATAATAATAATAATAATAATAAATTCGAACTAAAACAGTAGGCCCCGTTCCATGCATGCATCGGAGCAGTACTTGTCACATTCGATGGACTTGTACAATATAATTAATTGATCCTGACTACATATGTGTGATTTGGACCCTGCACTGGCTTGTCGTATGCCAAATCGACCAGTTTCAGGCACGTTACTAGCTAGCTAGCTAATCTCACGCATTGTGATCAGGTTCATCTAGCTCGATCGTTGATCAGTCTAAATATATGATCATTCCGTCGCAAAACGAGGTAAAAGTCCTAAGGGTCGGATGACCCTCCGAGTAGCACGAGCGGCTAAGGTGGCGTCGACCTGGTCCCGATTCTGTTCCGGCCTGCAAGACAGCGACCGTTAGCAAATCCGCCGGAGAATTTTCCCGAAAAGGCATTCCGACGGTCAAGTCAGCATCCGCAGAA
The DNA here is from genome assembly GCA_024364735.1 of Boesenbergia rotunda. Lineage (NCBI taxonomy): Eukaryota > Viridiplantae > Streptophyta > Magnoliopsida > Zingiberales > Zingiberaceae > Boesenbergia > Boesenbergia rotunda. The sequence continues at coordinate 219,795 of JAGFNQ010002585.1, read as the reverse complement.
AATATAGGGGAGCAAATGAAAATATAGTGGAAGAGAGAGCTCGCGCACATACCTGCGGAATTAGGAGTGGAGGACTTATATAGTCAGGGGAGCTGACAATCGCTGTCCGTGTCGACGAGCCAGGAATATAACATCTGTCAGCTCGTATGAGAGCACCTGGGAGTACCGTGGCATGACGCAGGGTGCTTAGGCAGTACGACAGTACTGGAGTGACGGGATAACCGCGAGGTGTGTCATGAAGGGGTGATGCACATAGTACTCCGACGTCAAGATCATATCCCGAATGTAATGTCATAGGGCAGAGTAGGGACGATCTAGTCCGTAGCCCGAGCGCCGACCGACGAGTTCCAGTGTCGAGAACCGGGTTGGGTAATGGTCAGGGAGCATGGGCCGCCACGCGTCCCACTAGGAGAGTTGAGGCGCGGGGTACACCCTGAGTCGGGGGGCTGTTGGCTATGTCTGTCTGTTTTCGTCTCGGTTCTATGAGTTGTCGGATCTAGGAGATGCTGAGTTGTGGGTCGCCACGTGCCCGACTGAATGACCTGACCCTGATTCGGATCGGAGGGCAAGTTTAGGTGACTGAGTTAGGAGACGCTCGAAATCGACCCGACCCACCCCGTCCGGGGTCGGTGAGCGAGCGCCCCAGCGGTTTCCTAGCTCAAGACAGCTTTTATCGTCGTTTCGTTTTTGTTGATTTCAGACGGTTGTTCCAGCCCTATAGGCTGTGGTACAATCATCTGAGGTGGTCGTAAAGGTTAGGTTTCTGAATTGTCCGTCGGTCGAGGGAGTGGCAGTCCGGTCGGTATCGGACGGGCAGCTCCTCGGGGCGTGACAATTTTTGGTATCAGAGCCCAGGTTGCGAGATACCTAGTGGTCTTGTGGGTGTTTTCGGATTTTGTGTCGGAGTCGTTTTCTCGATAGACGTGATTGGGACATGGCGGCGATTGGACATCTTCAGGCGATACGAGGTATATGTCATCACTCATTTACCTCTTTTGTATTCACTGTCTAGTGTAGGGATTGGATATCGATTCCCATAATGTTAGGGTGGGTACCCATTGACTTGGAGGTAGCTCGATCGACACCTAGTCAAGCTTTTCCAGATCACCATTATGGTCAAGGTTGACTAAGGAGATGATCGGATGACACGTTGTGAATTCGATCGTATAGTGGAGAATATTGATTCTTCAATGATACCGACTGATGAGTTGGGGAAGTTAGGGTTAAATTGGACGACAACCTATTGGAGGTTGCGTATCGTAGTTGGCTCGATCGACATAGGATCGATCCACTTTAGCTCATAGAGCTTTGGGCGGTTAGGATTACATATTTCCATATAGATATCCTAGATGGTATGTTTGGAGGACATGACCTGCTGCATGCAGTAGAGATGGTATTGGTTGTTTATCATGTCAATTGGTAGAGGATAGCGATATCCTATTCCCGTGAGGCTTTTGAGCTCGGATTCATTATACTTGGTTAGATAACCTAAATAGTACAACCAAATGTGACTTGTATCGATCCGGAGGAGTGTAGAGCTAGTTGCTTGACACTTACGGGATTATTGCTCGTACTTGGTTTGGGTAACCAAGAAGGTACCTTTGGACTTCTGATTTCTGCAGCGATGCAAATCACTTACGAGACTGAGTTACCTTTACGTGAAGACACTAAGAACGGTACTCAGGAAACAAATAATTACTTTTCAATTACTTTGAGATACTCCTAAGAGATTGTGTCTCTATCACCTTTTGGAGCGGAGTTGGAGTATATCGGGTTACGAGACGACGGTTAGTCGACTGATCTGACGCTGTTCTAGCCTATGAGGTATCATGACTCGTAGACATGTCGTACGTGTTAAATATTCTCGATGATACATCGAGAATTAGGAATGGATATGGTGCGGTGAATTTGGTGTTAGCTGCGTAACACCTAAGAAATTCGACCGTAATCGGTGGAGGTTATCAAGGACGGGCCTCGAGGGGTATACCGGTGGTTGGCAGGTGAGAGTGGTTACGAGTTGACCTCCAAACCAGTCCATGGGGTGATTCATTGGTATCAGAGACGACTGGGTTACAGTACCTACTCGTTTCAGAGCTAGAGGTTCAAGCACATGGACGTTAGGGTTTTCCTATTGTCACTGGGCCGTACTGATGTCAGTGGTAGCCTTAGCTCTCGAACGTTTCCGTAGTTCGAGAATATTCGGACGCCAGTCCGAAGGAGTGTCCTAGCGTTTTCTATTGTTTGAAAATTTTCTGACCTATTTATGGAGGAGCTTCACTGATTCTCTCACCTATGAGGCAAGTGAGGCTCACCGTTCTTAGTTTGTGTGTTTTGCAGGTAATACCGAAGATACAGAGACTGGAGGCGTTTCCGTTGGTGGATCGATATTAGGGAGGATATCGCGGATGTTGTGGTTAGGGATTTGGTATGTCAATAGATGAAGGTTGAATCTTAGAGACTCGCTGGGTTATATGAGACGATTCCAATTTATGGTTGGAAATAAGAACTGGTATTAAGGATCTGGTCATGGACTTACTTAGGACTAGGAGAGGGCTTGATGTGAATTGGGTGATCGTTAAGCGATTAACCCAATCTGCACAGTTTCTTATGTATTCGGACGATCAGATTATAGATGTGGCACAAGTGATCCTAGGGTTAAGCACCTTGATATGGGTGATGTTGATTAGTTGTTCGGTTGTAGCTAATGGTTAGATGATCTCTCGATCAGTTATGCCCTTGGTATGTTGTACGGGCATACCCATGATCTGGCCACCACGTGGACTGGAGTCTGGTGCCCTTAAGAAGTTGGGATGAGCTGTTATTAATTGTAGACGACATCCGGATGTATTCTGGACTGGGTATATGAGCACGTGTTGTTACCTTTGGATGATTGGACACTTTTGTCGATCAGATTAGGTGTGCTCCGGTTAGAGATTATTACCCTCGGTGTGTTCGAGGTAGAGTAGCCTTAGGGCATCGGACGTAGGGGTCCTCGTGGTGTATGCGGAACAGTTTATTCCGTAATAGGTGGTACAATCGTGAGATCATCTCCGGTCCCGGAGAATTTACTTCGGTGGGCATTGACCTAGTTTTACGATATCCTCAGGATGTACCCGAGTGTACAGGGATTCGAAACGTTTCTGTTAGCGGAACGACATGGAAAAGGACATTGAGAGTCTTCGTATTCAGATTATTGATACGTCGATTGACGCAGTGGTAGCGTGGTGGGCTCATAACCCACAGGGAGCGTCAGAGACTAGCGGTCTTACTCTCGAAGATTTCCCTACGAGAGAAAGCTTAGTACGTTGGTTTATGGAGGCAACACGAGTCGATTTGGGTGATCATTGAACGATTAACCAAATCTATGCATTTTCCTTCGATCCGTAGGATGGACTCGATGGATCACTTGGTAGAGATATACGATAGGAAGACTACTAGATTTTAGGGATTTCTCTGGAATATGGTAGGAGTCTCCTACGAGCTACAAGTGCATAGTTGCGATTCGGTTTAGTTGTCGTCTGTTGACAGATGGCAGTCCGAGCGTACCGTTTAGGTTCTAGAGGGCTTGCTGCGCTCGTGTGTGATGGACTTTGGGGGCGGTTGAGAGGACCATTCGCGTTTGGGTGGAGTTCGCCTACAACAACGGCTTCCATTCGGCGATACAGATGGTACCGTTTGAGGCGTTGTATGGTAGGGCGTGCAGGACACCCACCCTCTGGGATGTGGTCGGTGAGACTCAGCTGTTGAGACCCCAGAGAGTTTAACACGAGGCAGAGTTAGTACGGACTGTCAGACGGAGATTATTAGCTGCGCGAGATCGCCGAAAAAGCTATGCTGATCGGAGGCGCAGACCCATAGAGTTTGCCCCGGGTGATCATGTTTTCCTTTGAGTTTCACCCACGAAAGGGGTGAAACGTGTTTGTCTCAGAGGTAAGCTAACTCCATGGTATATTGGTTCGTTCCACATTCTGAAAAGGATTGGAGCTGTAGCTTATCGCTTAGCACTTCTACCGTCTTTGATCAGCGTCCACGACGTGTAGCATGTAGCCATGCTGAGAGGTTATATATCAGACCCCACTCACACACTATCCGAGATGCCTGTTCCGCTCCAGCCTGACGCTACTTATAAAGAGATATCCGTATGAATTTTGGGTTTCTAGGAGCATCGGTTGTGAACAAGGCAATCCGACTAGTTTAAGTCGGATGGCGGCCCCATTCATATGCCGAGACGACCAGGGAGCTCGAGGATATTATCCGAGCTCGCAACCCCCACTTGTTTGATTGAGGTACGTGTGGGTGATTCGTTCAGTATTTTGTACTGTTTGGTCGTACCTAGCACATGTGATAACAAATTTGGGGACCAAATTTTTATTAGTGGGGGAGAATATTAAAATACGAAAAGTTTAGAGGCTAAAAGGCAAAGATGCTTAAACTTAGGGGCTTTTATGGAAATATCCAAAATTGGATGGGGCTGGTTGCAAAATGGCTACCTTTATATTTGTTTTTTTCCCATTTTTTCCGAGTGGCTGCCTTTTCCCCTTTTCCTCCACCCGAGTGCCCTAGCTTTTCCGCCGACGGCTTCCTTTCTCTTCATCGTCGCCGACGATTGAGCACCCTTCTTGATCATGTCGTCGGCCAGCGTCGACCCTCGTCCGGCTCTCTGATCTCCTCTCCCACATTGCTTTCCTTCCTTTCCATGTGTCGATCGCCCAACGCCAAGATCCGCCGCCTTCTGCGCTTGATCTTTGTCCTAGAGCACCGTCGCCGGCCATTGTGTGCTCCCCTCCACTACTTCCTCTGAGGTTGTAGTCCGATTGATCCGATAATCATCCGATGTCTCTCTGATCGCCGGCCAACCTTTCGATCAGTCGCCACCGACGCTAGGCCTTCTGGCCTACTACCTCGATCTGGAGTCTAGCTCTCGCCGACGCCGTTGATCATGTGAGCCGCTGTCGTTGTTGGGTGCTGCTGATTAGGGGTTGAATTCTGATATGGGGCGCTGGATTGGTGATTCCATCTCTCGTGTTTACTCTGGTGTTCTTGATCTGCTCGCTGGATTGGGCTTCGATTTAAGGTAAGTTTTATTCTGGTTCTAGCAACCTAAGATTGAATTGTAGAGTATGTCGTGAGCATTTGGTGTCGCAATCCTGTTTGTGTTGGGTTTTGTTCTGCCGTATGGTTTTGATCGCAGAATTGGATTGGTCTGTGTTGTTTTAGTTCGATCTTGAACTTGGATTCTTATGGATTGCACGATTGCTGTTGTTTGGGTTCGGTAGCAGTTTAGATCGATGGAGTAATTGTATAGCTTTATCTCTATTCTTGATTCTCCCTTTGCTGTCGTGAGTTGGATCCAAGGGGAGCTAATATTGCGGTTGTGAGCATTTGTGGTTGGTTGTAACTAGGTCTTGGATGGGGCGTTCCTATTCTTGCCATAGATGAGATTCTGAACAATGAAGGAGTGGAATTCATTTTATTGGATTTTTGATCTTGTTAGCAAACATGCTTTAGGTCAAACTGTAGAACTTCTCCTCTCCATTTGGTTGAGGATATCTCTGTTTTTGCCGTGAGCAACTTTTGGAGAGGGGCTCAAGGAAACTTGATCTGAATTTTTGATGGGGCTTGGGCTAAACCTAAATTCACCTAGACTCAATAAATGAGATTAGTCATTTAATTAGAGTTAATTAAATGACTTCGGTAGTAGGTTAACCCTAAAACGACTTGGGGATTTTGATTAGCTAGTTACTTTGTGTATATAACTAATATTATATTTTGATGCAGGGCATTGACTGATTTCGCGACCGTATTGCGGAGATATTATTTTTGGACAAGGGGTTCTCGACGCCTGGACTTCTTCATATCGAGGCGGGTACCTCTGATTTATCTTTTAGATTAGTCCTAGCAGATATGCTTGATATGCTATGTTTAGCGGTAGGGTAATGTAGTATGTTATACCTGCTCTACCTTGGCTGATACTGTTTATGATGTACCTGGCATGTGATACCTATACCTTTAGGACTTAGGCTATGGTGCATTTGTTTATGATCCTTGCATATCATATTGATATAGGCGGACTAGATAGTGGATGCTGTTTGACCAGAGTCATGCATCATCGTGCACTGTGCATCACTGTCGATCAGGGGCCCCCTTATGGGTGAGTCAGGTCGACAGTCATATTGACCTATCCATACGACTACTCATGGGTTGGTGGTTGACGGCGTATGGGTAGTGTGCTCTGTGCTGCTCAGCTCATGCACTCATGGGTTAGTGAATCAGAGCGTGGTGGCAGACAGAGGTCCCTCCTGGAGTAGTCCATATACCAGGAGTAGAGAGAAAGAGAGGTCTCTTCCCCATTTATATACATGGGGTAGGTGTTAACACTCAGATAAAGATATCCTCCAGAGATGGCCTGGGGCTGATAGTGATATAGCCAGGATAGGTGATGGCCTGGGGCTGATAGAGATATCGCCAGGATAGGTCTTAGCCTGGGGCTATTAGTGATATAGCCAGGATAGGTGATGGCCTGGGGCTGATAGAGATATCGCCAGGATAGGTCTTAGCCTGGGGCTATTAGTGATATAGCCAGGATAGGTGATGACCTGGGGTTGATAGAGATATCGCCAGGATAGGTCTTAGCCTGGGGCTATTAGTGATATAGCCAGGATAGGTGATGGCCTGGGGCTGATAGAGATATCGTCAGGATAGGTCTTAGCCTGGGGCTATTAGTGATATAGCCAGGATAGGTGATGACCTGGGGTTGATAGAGATATCGCCAGGATAGGTCTTAGCCTGGGGCTATTAGTGATATCGCCAGGATAGGTCATGGAGTAGGGGTGTTACACCGACAACATACCGTCTACTCGGTTGCTCAGGAGTAGCAGCGGCAGAGTACGGACGGCAGTCACAGCTCTACGCAGGAGAGTGAGCGGACACTTGCCCGTGCTTGTTACACTTGGATGTTGCATTTGTTTGACATGCACATACAGGAGACCCTTATATCAGTTTCGACGACTCAGCTACCTTGGTATGGTGTTTCTATCCCTGTTCCAGTTATGCTTACCACTGCATGTACCTGTGTTATTTCGATAGCCTGTTACTCTATTGCTAGCTAGACTATCTTGTATATCTGATGAGATATTCGCTGAGTATTGTTAATCACCCCGTTAGCTCCCTGTTTTTATTTCAGGATGATTGTCTGGAGTGCCCGGCAGCCTGTCCCAGTTCGCGTATTTCTTCGAGATGACTCCGGGATGTTTCTTTTACTTTGTAGTGGTACTTATTGGTACCCATTCTCTGTTCTTCTACTTTACTTTTCCGCTGCTGTATTCGTGTTTGGTCGTGTCCTTTTATACGACGGTATAGTTGTACTTTTTGTGAGCCATGGAGGCCTTGTGCTTTGTGTTTGTCGTAAGTCGTACCGGTACGCAGCTTTTATCGTCGTTTCGTTTTTGTTGATTTCAGACGGTTGTTCCAGCCCTATAGGCTGTGGTACAATCATCTGAGGTGGTCGTAGAGGTTAGGTTTCTGAATTGTCCGTCGGTCGAGGGAGTGGCAGTCCGGTCGGTATCGGACGGGCAGCTCCTCGGGGCGTGACATTGTGATCAGGTTCATCTAGCTCGATCGTTGATCAGTCTAAATATATGATCATTCCGTCGCAAAGCGAGGTAAAAGTCCTAAGGGTCGGATGACCCTCCGAGTAGCACGAGCGGCTAAGGTGGCGTCGACCTGGTCCCGATTCTGTTCCGGCCTGCAAGACAGCGACCGTTAGCAAATCCGCCGGAGAATTTTCCCGAAAAGGCATTCCGACGGTCAAGTCAGCATCTGCAGAAAATATAGGGGAGCAAATGAAAATATAGTGGAAGAGAGAGCTCGAGCACATACCTGCGGAATTAGGAGTGGAGGACTTATATAGTCAGGGGAGCTGACAATCGCTGTCCGTGTCGACGAGCCAGGAATATAACATCTGTCAGCTCGTATGAGAGCACCTGGGAGTACCGTGGCATGACGCAGGGTGCTTAGGCAGTACGACAGTACTGGAGTGACGGGATAACCGCGAGGTGTGTCATGAAGGGGTGATGCACATAGTACTCCGACGTCAATATCATATCCCGAATGTAATGTCATAGGGCAGAGTAGGGACGATCTAGTCCGTAGCCCGAGCGCCGACCAACGAGTTCCAGTGTCGAGAACCGGGTTGGGTAATGGTCAGGGAGCATGGGCCGCCACGCGTCCCACTAGGAGAGTTGAGGCGCGGGGTACACCCTGAGTCGGGGGGCTGTTGGCTATGTCTGTCTGTTTTCGTCTCGGTTCTATGAGTTGTCGGATCTAGGAGATGCTGAGTCGTGGATCGCCACGTGCCCGACTGAATGACCTGACCCTGATTCGGATCGGAGGGCAAGTTTAGGTGATTGAGTTAGGAGACGCTCGAAATCGACCCGACCCACCCCGTCCGGGGTCGGTGAGCGAGCGCCCCAGCGGTTTCCTAGCTCAAGGATTCTCCTGGTGAGGCCGTCGTCGGCCCTTCTATTGGGCCTTTAGGGCGTCAGGCTGGCTGACTGAGCGGGTCAAGCGATCAGTAAATAAGATCGGGATCATATGATTTGCCTGGCCGCACGTAAAGCCAAAGCGGAGGGAGGCAGCATGATGAGAGGAGGAGGAGGAGTGAGGGAGACATGAAGCTGCCTGCATGCATGAAGGAGCTAGGCGATGTCGAGGGCGGCAACCCACGAACGAACGAACGCACGCTGCTGCGCTGCCGGGCGGCCGGCCACGGCGTGCGCCATCCCTGCACGTAAATTAGGCCCATCAAGCGAGCCTGCCGAATGCCCGACAGCGCTAGCTATTCATGACGTCGACGGTGGATTCAAACAAAGAGACCGCGGAAAAGAGAGAAAAAAGGGCGTGGGGACAGTGCCAATCAGTTAGTCGCTGCTTCAGAGACAGCCAACATCATGGCTTCGACCGCTAGCTAGCTTCTAGATTGCAGGGACCAGACTAATTATGACGATACAATTCATATATTAATAAATTTTGATACGGAAATGGTCATTCTCGTCCTAGCCAGATTCACTGTTTAATTCATTGGTTCTGAACCCACTGTCTCGATCGGGCCACCGGAGATGTTGTGGCTTTGGATCGAATTGAGGACGTACTTGGATTCTCATTCACGGACTCTGGTCCTGTGGGCTTGTTAGATGCAGCCCCATCTCATAAGTCATCGTCTTTCTAGATCTAAAATCCATTTCCATTAAATTATGAAATAATTTTCAAGTGAAGATAATAAAATCTTCGTCTGTGTCTGTCTATTTTGATATAATAAAATAGTGAAATGGACTCATAAAAAGTATAATAACAATTAATATACTTAAAGGTAAATTAAAGTCTGAAGACGTACGTAATAAAAGTCATTTTATTACGGTGGTTGAACCTACTCGACTACTCGAGCGAGTACTGCTAGTTATATAATTTTTAACATCAATTATATATATTTATCTGTAAAATTAAAAATCAATTAAAAATAAAATTAAAATATTTTCAGTTTTCTATGCTATAGGTAAAAACATTTCAAAGGACCTAAACCTACACCTAAATATTATTACATCAAATTAGAGTTTTTTTTAGTTACATTTAACCATAACATTAAAAAAAATTGTAGTCTCGAACTATGATTATATTTGAAGATGTGCAACCCATAATTTACATAATCATAATCCGAAAATATCAAATCGCTCTTAAATCGTTTAAAATCATCTTTTTGCAGTGGAAATGGAGCATATCGTTGCATCGCTTAGAATCACTAGAATCAATATGATCCTATGTTATAAATAATTCTAAGTTTTTTTTTGCTCAGTGTTGTTTTATTGGGCTTTTAATTAAATTATCTTGTGATTATTTTTTCTTAAGCCGAAGGCCCAAATCCTAAAGTATTAGATTTTCCAATCTTTCATTCCATCATATAAAAATATAAATAATATTAAATATTACTGTGATAGAATGATAATTAAATTATTAATTAATTTAACTTATATAAATAATAATGTCATATGACGATCATTATATTTATATGTAAAATTATTAATATATTTATATCTAAATGATTTTTTAAAATTATTAATCATGTATAATTATAATAATATTTAACTGTAAAATTTCACAGAATTTTAGAGCACAAACTATTGCAGGGATGTGCTAACTGCGGCTTCTAGACCGTCCAATGCGAACGCTTCCCGATTTATCCTGACGGCCGGTGAGAAACTTTCGTGAGACCGGACCGGTCGCCTGAGGTTGGTTAGAAAAACCTCGTTAATCATTTTTTTTATAACAGATATATAAGGAAAACCAAATACATTGAATTAATCGAAACATTTTTTCCCCTCTATAATATTTCTTTCCCAGGCACGACAAGCACAGATGAACAAGAGCATAGTGAGAAGATACAATTACACGAGCATAATTAGGGACCTCTAGTGTTCTTCTGCCTCTTCTCTTCAAGCTTTGCAGCTTCGTTTAACATGTCCAGGGAGTCGCCCTGCATGTTCAGCTTGGCAAGAGCAACAGCTTGCATATAGAAAGCAGTCGGCCAATCAGGGTAAAGGCACTGTGCTTGCATGGCATCTCGTAAAGCTGCATCAGGTTGGTCGCACAAAAGATGGCATAAGCTTCGCCTAGCATAGACAGTCGGCGAGATCATAGTACCAACATCTATGAACTGCAAAACACATTGGGAAGAACAATGTCAGCTTGATCAATGTGTGCTATACTAGCATAGCCATTGGGTTCCTATAAATTCATCAATTAAACTCGTCGCATTCAACGCTATAGAACAGATGTATGAGACCAGCACTCACTTTTTATCCTAGTAAAACAAGCCATTTTTGTACAGCAGAAACTACCTGAGAGTAACACTCAATTGCTGTCTTAAATTCTTTGTCACGGAAAGCAAAATCCCCTCGCTTGCGTGCTTCCAGCATATCCCGCATCTGCTGTGTCCATTCTTGGAATGATAGCTGATACAATCATGAAAAGATTAATCCATTATACTATTCCTATAAACTAGAACTACTTTAAACCATAGTATTTCTTGTGTCAAAATATGCATAAATACCTCATTGGTTACTTCATCATCTCTGTAGTGAGCCATTACTAAAATCTGATGGATGGCTGTCAGATCCATTCTGGAGCAGGCCTCCCCCATAGGTGACAGAGGCTGCTGCAGAGGTGGAGCTTCTTCATGCTGCTTCTCAAGGCCCATCATAATGTGAGATGGCACCTGTGCAACACAAAACATTAATATTAGTATATAACATACTTTCGGAAATACTAGACCACTAAAACATTTCAGAAATGTAACATTGGGTGCCTCATATGTTGAATCTTTTAATTGCTTGGCAAGCATTCAATTAGCAAACAGAGGCAACTTAGCGAGTTCATAAGAGTCACCTATCTCATGTAAGATTTATTTTATTTTATTTTTATGTTTAAATGACAGCATTTGCTCCACAAAGGAGCACATTGTGGTCTTGCCTCTGCAGATGCCCATGGCAAACAAGAAGGTAAGCTCAGCTTTTAAGAGGATCAAATCACTCACTTCTCCAATTGTTTTCATTATCTCATAACAGAAGCTATTCTATGTCAGGGAATTGCGAATATTAAGTTTTGAAAGACTAATAAACTAAAGAGAAATGATATGCACAGTGAAAGTGAATGTCTCAGTGAAAACTTTGACCGTCACTCGGCGGCACGTCCGACGTCCGATCGTCAATCGGATACTACCGGCGGCCTCTGATCGCCGTCCCGAATCAAATTATACCTTGGGAGGATGGTGAATCCGTCAGGACCACCGGCAACGGTGAATCCGTTGAAATCGACGGTGAATAATGCGAGATCGCAATTGCGGCGATCTCCGACGGGTTCACCGTGCCCCCCAGGGTATAGTTTGGTTCGGGACGGCGGCCTCCGGCCGTCGGTAGTGTCCGATCAGCGATCGGACGTCAGATGTGTCGCCGATTGATGATCAGAGTTTTCACTGAGGCATTCACTTTTACTGTGCGTATCATTACTCTAAACTAAATGAACATCACGCACACTTGTCTCAAGCTGTATCTTGTCAAACTGAACAGTTCATATTTCAAATGCAGCAGAGATTGCAGTATTTTTTTACTAGTATTCAAGAACTATCTTAACATAAATTTTACCTCTGATTTTCTTTGCAATAGTTCAAGTGATTCCACCAGCTTCTTTGTATCGGGTCGGTCCCTAGGCTCATACTGTAAACACTGAGAAGCAAGGTCGACTAGTGTAGTTGCCTCTTCAGTTGAGAAATTTCCTTCCAAGTGTGAATCCATTAAGACTAAAGTGTTTTTATCACGTATCATGTCAAGAGCCTGCAAGAACTTGGATCTCATCAACTACTCAAAACATATTTGTCCTTCCGCATAGTATAACCACATATATTCATGTGTGCGTGCACAAAGTATAATCAATACGAATGAACCTATATTCACGTGCATATGCTCTATAAATTTTGCTAATCACAAGAGGCAAACAAAATAATAAAAAATAGTTACGGATGGGTATGGTCAAACTGAAGCTAGAATATGCACAGGCACCATGATAGATAAGCCATAATTTTCTTTAATCCTTCTGTATAGGGCCTTGATAAGACATGTAACTCATGGGCCTAACTATTAACTGAGAAAACTACATCGTGGTTAAAATCAAATATTCCCAAAATGAAAGATTTAACATCTGACTATATGATCTTCACAAAACATAACCAAATTGTAGCTCCTTTAGCCAACTTAATAGCATGTGACAGGAAACACCACAATGGAGGACTGATGGATGGCAACAGAGACATGAACAATGGCAAAATCCATGCCACCTAATGTAAAAGGGTGGTTGATATTTGTTGTATTCTTTCATTGCAATTTTTCAGCCTCGTGTTTTTGTACATAGATATTTGTACTACTCCTGGCTTAGAAAGCCAGTTGCTCTGGAGCCTAATCTCCTATCATCCAAAAAGACCCTCCTGCCATTCTACAAGACACCACAATGGCTTTTTTTTTCACAATGTTGTATTGGTTTTAGTAACAAAGTAACATTTCATTATGTTTTGTTAAAATCAAGGCTAAATGCCAATCTTTTAGTTAGTGTATCACTTTGTTCAAAGTTGAAATTTCAGCCACCTTCCTTTGTTAGTTTCCAGAATTATCTTAATTTCACCTAATTCACAAACTACCAACCAAAAACTTGCATCAGTAACACTTGTCATGGCAATTTATCATAAGATTATTCAATCTGACAGTAAACAACCTATGCACAGAGTGGCTATGATGAAATTATACAATTTTGTTTTCCCTCACCAGGGTTTCTTGAAGCCGTTCTCTAATCCATCTCTAGGTTGGCCATATAGCAATTTCATCAAAAGTCTATAACGTGTCTTATAAGTTGAGCCATAATAGTCAAGACTAAGGGCTACATCAATAATCTTGTTCAGCTATAGGTTCTAACACAATGTGTTTTGAAAACCAAACTAGCCACTGAGTAGCTGGTTCAACTGTGGAACCAGATGCACTGATTGACTAGGAAAATGGCATGATAGATATAATTTATATTTTTTACATTTATCAAAATAGTTATATGTTTAATAAAGATATTAACATACTGGTGATCCGTCAACTGGAAAAAGAATGTCACAAGTATGCTTTTGTACAAAATATTGTTTTTAATTAATTATATACACAACCCCAAGAAAGGAACAGAAGCACATCAACCATTAGGCTAGAAACCTAACTGGATTCAATTTTCCCGGTTAGTATTTTCATATCACTCAATTTATGAGTCAAACTAGATTGAATTTGTTGTTGGCTCCTGGTTCACCAGTCAGTTCAGTCTTAAAAACACTGATACAATGCAACTTCTTTTGTCAAGAGCTGACAGGGATTTTAATGAATGCAGGTAAGAGATTGCAAAGGAATTTATCAAATAACCATGGTAGTCTACTATAGGTATGCAGGCTCTCACAAACCTGATTTTATTCACTGGGTGTCTTACTACTGACAATCTATGTTAAAAAACATGCATATCTAACGCTAAGAGAATGGAACAATAACTTACATGAGTGGGAGGAATGCGCTTTCCACTGAGAAGATCCAAGAGGACAGTGCCAAAGCTAAATATAACGCTCTCTGGAGTTACTCTCCCTGCAGAAAATCAAAGGTATTCCAGTCATAGGCACAAGCCTGAATTTCTTTTTACTTTAGCGGAAATTAATATATTGATAGGTTAAGACAGATATAATAGTGGTAATAATCTTGCACCTGGAAAATTTACATTACTACAAAATTTACCAATCTAAGTTAAAAAAACAAAAACATGAATGCCACTTTACAACTCAACTTAGTTTCAAATTACAACTTGGTCACATACAATCTGATCAATGTGAAGTTTGCTTGGATTGGAGTCATAATCCCAAATCATTGATTGCGGGATAGAAATTGAATAACATACGAGTGAAATAGACAATAATAAATCAAATTAGGAGATTGGGCATTACATAAAACTAATATAAAGGCTTGTCATAGTGTTCCAGACTAAGTGGGCACGTTTGAAGGATCTCTTCAATTTGAAACCAACAGGAACTCCACCTGTAATTCAGTCTACTACAAGGCTTGTACAATTTGCCCTCGATAATATGGTATGAAAGAAAAAAGAAAATGCCAATATGATCTTGCATCAAAGGAGAGAAGAGACAGTTCTGTGGAATGAAATCAGAATTTCATGTTTTCTGATCGGATGGTATGAAGAAAGAATAAAACATCTAATGAATATCCATAGCAATATAGCAAGTGCTATATGCCAATAATTCTCTCTTTTAGAAATTACATACTCTCCCCATATATCCTCTAAACCTCTGCTGGAATTTTAAAATAGGAGAAAATCAATAATAATTTGTATCCGTAGATCGTAGTTTATCATTGTAAGATATTTTTCTATAGACAAATATTTTTCTAACTGTTACTTATGGAACATGTATATAACACAAAACTCAATGATGAGAAAATTACTACACTCCTTTCCTCACCAAAAATAAAGCACTATGCTCAAGCATGAAACAGAGTTTTGCTCGTAGCAAAATGCTAAAAAGAAACAAACAAAGAGAATGTGCACAGATGATATTAGTATCAAAGATGTACTTAACAAATCTCTTCGGTAACAAAAATAAGCTAGTACCATTTCTCAAATACTCTGGTGGTGTATATGCTAGATTAGTGCTATAACTTTTCCCATCCCTGCTGTTCTTCATAAGACCAAAACAAGAAAGTCGTGGATCGCCAACCTGCAAGAATATATGAAAAAATAAACTAAAACCACCCAGGATTTTAAACAAATGAAAATCAATTTCTGTGAATGCAGCAAATTCGGGAAGTGGAAAATACCATAATTGTTTACTTTTCCTTTTTTTCATCTTACAGTTTCAGAAGCTATGCTCATATGTTTTACACATTGAAATTATTTTCCATGTGGTTGCATGGCCAAGATAAATGAGTGCATGCGCATGCCCTCTTTCTGTGATTGCAGTAAATTGGCAAAGGGTGAGACAAATCACACCAATTCTACATACATTTACAATCTAACAAGCCGGTATTTTCAACAATTTAGAACTATGTTCACTTGCCTTTTAATCTTATACTCTACATACAAAATATGCTTTGGAAACTTCAAACTTGAAAAGGAAGAAGAGATTGAATGGTGAATCAGAAACAGAATCTAACTCTGGTTCATTTAACTTTTGCTGATATTGTTATAGATGGATAAAAAACTATTGGTATTTATTACGCAGAACATAATATCATGACCTGTAGTTAATAATTGAATACTTTGTCAGAAACCAAAAACTCATAATACACACACTAAACCCAACTGAAACTAACAAAGTGCATTAATGGATTCTTAAAGACAGAAAATCCAGTTCAATAAAGGATGCATTCTCAATTGGCAATGAAAGCTTTGCTCACAAGTACATAATAGCTCTTAAGTCACAGAAGTTTGTCCATTTTGATTCAATCATAAAGAACTTTGTCTTTAGCATAGAAAAAAAATCATGTCCATGAGATTTGACAAATCACTACATCTCAGATTCCAAGTAGAAGCTTGCAGAATAAGAAACCAAGCAGATAAGTTTCATAAAGTTGCAAAGACAATATAGAATAAAAGCTGCTCAGCTCAATATTATCCTCTTTTAAAAGTACAAACTCTAATGATATTTTCCCACAACAAAACATTGTTGTGTCAGCAATAAATCAAACAGCAGAAGAATCCTAACTATTCAAATGAAAAGATGATTCAATAATAATTAGCTAAGTCACCTCGTCAAAAAGGACTCTATAAGCATTCAGGTCATGATACAGTGGCCGTTCCTCATTGCTGCAGTATTCAAGGGCTTCGGCAATATAGAATGCAACTCTTAGACGCATAGCCCATTCAATAGTTTGGTTTTCCCCTTCGAAGCAAAGAATAATAAAGGGTAAGATTCAATATAAAATAAACTTTAAGTAGTAACGCAAAAAGACCTTGCATAAGATGCTGAACAAATTTCAATTTTTCTTTACCAAATTGTTTTTTTAATCTTCTAGTAGGAACAACAAATTCACCATGCTTCATTTGACAAATCAAGATTTTATCTTGTTTGTTAGAACAACTTGGACATTGAGAAGCATGTCCAGTTCCTAACTACAATCAGTCTAATGACACTCGCTCCCAACAGCTTTGCATACTAGGTAACTATTTTCAATGAAGGCGACAGCTTAAAAATTCGGCATATAACAAGTATACAAATTATGGCATAGTATTCCAATAGAAAAGATATGCAAATTGAGAGCTTCCAGATACTCCAGCTCAACAACATGATAAGTAACACTCATTTTACAACTAATGGAACTTGTCATTTCAACAGAAGAAGATAATTGGGTGATGGGAATACATACAGTGGAAGAGATGCTTTGCAAGGGTGTCATTTGGCATATACTCAGCCACCAGGAGCCTCTCATCTCCTTCGCAACAGTACCCAATTAGATTCGCCAGCCTCCTGTGCCTCAATTTCCCAACTCCCCATGCTTCCTCCTATAATTTCAAGAAGAAGAAGCAATTATTCCCTTTTTGCTACCAACAACAAGATCAATCGAGCAACAAAACGAGACGATGAGGGGGTTGGGGGCGGGGGGAGAAACTAACGGCGAACTGTTTGGGATCAGGCCAGGCACTCTTGGTGAACTTCTTGACGGCTATCCACCGGCGGTTCTGCAGCCGGCCCTTGTAGACCACATTAGGGGCTTTGTCGCCGCTCTCCGACACGACGTTCTTAGGGCTGAATCCGTTGGTCGCCTCCCTGAGCTCCGCCAGCGAGAACTGGTCAAAGGCCGGCACTTCTCGCCCTCGGCCGCCCCCACCACTACCCTCGGCTGCCTGGAGCGACAAGGACGGGCGGCGGCGCTGCTGCTGCTGCTGGCTCCACTTCTCGCTCTCCGGCTGCAGGCAGGAATTGCAGCACCCCATGGCCGCCACCAGCGACGAGGAAGACGAGACGACGACTACAAAAGCTACTCCTTTCTCGATGAAAACTTCTCTGCCTCTCCTCTTAACCCCTTCTATATATGTATCGGTTAAAACGGAAATTACATGGAAAGTGCGAAAAATATCAACTTTTTTTTCACACGAGTAACCTGAAAACAAGGAAGAGAACTACACCTACTACTCCACTTGCTTCTCTATTTTCCCCTCATCCTTCCTTCGAGTGGCAGCTCGGTCTCGACTTGCGCAACCAGATATGAGAATTCATCTCCTCATCTCCATTGGTTTTTAACTGGACACGCAACAAACGAGCAGCTTTTAGTACATGCAGCAAGCCATACTGTTGCCGCTTAAACGTCATCTCTGTCATTTCTTCGCACAACGCTATTTCATACTTTATAGAAATGTTTCTACTTGGTCTGCATGTCTCGGTGAAAATTATGTGTCAGTTGGAGACAGATCTTTATCAGAATGAAAAGAACACATGAATCTCACGAATAGCGAACTCTCGTCACGGGCCCTGCAAATTTCTTTTTTTGCAATTCCTATGTTTTCGGAGCACTTTTAACTTCACACACTCCCAATGAATGTAAAAGAAAAATAAATAAATTAAATTGGCGGAGCTGGAAATCTGGCCAGTGCGCAAATTGGTGGATTGCTCGGGTCTGGAAGTGGCTGAAGGCCGGCGTATGACTTTCAAGCATATGGCCGAGTCCATAGCGCGTCCTTTGACGAGCGAACGAGTTCATACATCATATAAAACCACAAACTGTTGCTTGCTCTTGTGGGGAAAGAGAAACTCTGAGTCTGCCAGGTTTGAATGAAGCTTCCATCCACCACTTGGTTCACGTTGAGTTGAATTGAGTCTCTGAACAAGCCATATGTTGATGAAAGCGATGGCATCGGATCAGTATAAAATGCTGAATCGACTTGGGCGTAATGAGCGTTATTGAATGCGTGCAGTTCATGCAGATTCAGCCACATAAAGATTCAACACATTCGACTATAATTCGCATATCAAATAAAATTTTTTTGAGACTTTTTAAACAGCTTTCGATAAGATTTTGCATGATGATCGTAACTTTTCTTCGTCAAGAGTTTAAGGAAGATTACGAGATTTATATGTTGTGTAAAGCGTAATTGTTTATTTGTCTAGTGTTTATTAATTATATATCTTTTCATAGATTACTTACAAACATAGTTTTTGTAGGCATAATTCACACCGAATTATATCAAGTCCTTGTCTTTTTAATTTTTTTGTGTTATGCTATGAAGATGGATAAAAAAAACATATATCATGCAGAGTGCTTCTACTTTTAATCTATAAGTGCTCAAGTTGAGATAATCAATTCTAAAAAGTAATTAATCGTGGACAAGTCTTCAATCTCATAAAGCGACCGTGGAGATCTTTAAAGTTTTAACAGTTGTAATGATGTGATTAACTTGATAGATTTGAAAAGAATAAAAGAAAATTTCTATTTTGATAAAGTTTATTTTCTCTAGTTAGTCTTTTCAAAACTTTAAACGAAAGATATGTTAATTGATAAGGAGAGATGAGTAGTTAGAGGAAGAGAAAATAATTTTTTCTCGAAGAAATCAAAAGAGGAAGCTAATTAAGTGTGATATATATGGGAGTGTTTGGGAGAGTTTCTGTTAGCTGTTTTTTAGATTCTAGCTATATAGAAGTACTTTTGAGTGTTTGTGAATACCAGATTCTGCTTTAACTTCTATAACTTTTAGCTAAAAGTTGGAAGCAAGAATTTGATGCTTTTTTCTGCTTCTGCTTTTATGCTTATGGTCTAGAATTAAAAATAGACATTTATACCCTTAATAATTTATCATTTTACATAATTGCCACCATAGTTTTAAATAAAATTTTATATTTTCATATAATTTATATATTCATATTTTTTTTTATAAATTTATATAAATTTGTCATTTTTTTTATATTTATATTTTTATTAATTATATATTTTTTAAACATATATATTATTAAAAAAATTAATTTTGATATAATATTCAAAATATAATAATAAATATATAAAACATTATTGATGGTGTATCAAAATTATATTTAGATAATTAAAAATAATAATTTATATAGTTTAAGGATATTGTTGTCATTTAACTAAAAATTAAGCTTATAAACAATTATTCACCAAACACTCAAACTTTATCTTGTATCAGCTTTTAGCTTCTATTTCCAAACACTCCATGCTTTAGTTTCTCACCGACTTCAAGATAATCTCTACAAGAATCATTTTTCAAGAAGCAAAAGTTCTCCCAAATACTCCCATAGTGGATGGAGAAAATGGTTACGTTGGCAAAAGATGATTTGTTCGTCCCACTGTCCTCGTCAATCCGTCTCAGAATCAACACGAAAAAAGTAAATCATGAAATTACTAATTCGGATATTGTGATTAGTGCATAGAGAGGACAGACATATTTATTTTATCAAATTTTAATTCTCAGATCTCATATTATTAACATTTTTTTATTAATGATCGATCCGACTTATAACGAACAGTTCAGTTTAGTTTTGGAATGTGTGATGGATATCATTTTTTAAGGGTAAGGCTGCGTAACATGGGGCTTAGGAGCTTTAATTGCGTGGACTCTACGACAAAATTTATAACCTAGTCAGGAATCAACATGTTGTGAGCAACAAGGGATCCATTTTTTAGATGAATTATTTTCCTTCCCGTTTAGATTCAGTTCGTTCAACAGCACATCATAATAGCGGGCAAAGAGACTCCATCGACAAAATATCCATCCGATGACACACTCAATTCGAATGAATTGTCTACATCAAAAGATTTTTTCAAGATCTTGTCCTATTTGCAAATCTCAGCTTCAAACAGCGTCCAAAAACGAGGAGGAATTAAAGAACAGACAGAAAAAAAAGATCGGCCGGAAAGAATTCCCCGAACGTATCTCCAAAGAAGTAACCTGACATCGAAATTTGATAAGTATTGCTGCTTTCTTTGCGTTGGGTCCCCCAAACAATGGAATTCATTCCAGTATGATTTATCTCCTCTCCATCATGTGCTGGATCGGTAACTCCTTGCTGCATCGCTGCCCAATCATTTCATTGTTGGGTGGCATGCGATCGCGACGTGTGTACAGGCTGGGACGAGATGCGTCGTACGGGCGGACCTGCCACTTTTCTGTGCTTGTCTGTTTTGTGGCACGCTGCTACGACGCAGTGTCTACGGCCGGAGACGGATATTAGCTATAATAAATAGAGCGAAAATGGGAGAATGAATAAGAGAATAGTAATATTTGAATGAATGGTGTGATATTTTATATGTACACGTTCGATTATCACTTAGACATCATTGACGGTCCCGAGTCAAACTATACTTTGAGGGCACAGTAAATCCGTTGGAGATCGCTGCATGCAAAATATTATGTTATTCACTCTTTCATTTTTATTCTCTCTATCATTTTTCGACGGATATATAGGGATGAAATCAATGTTGCGCGTGTGGGAAAGTGATGCGCGTTTAGGGGTGTCAATTTAGATGGGTCAGATTTGATTCGGGTCGGATTGAAAATATTTTTTTTTAAACTCCTAATCCGAATCCGACCCGAACTCGAACTCAACCCGAAATGCCCAAACCCAAATCCAAACCCAACCAACCCGAACCCAACCCGAATAATCCGAAAAATCGATTCAAAATGTCTTTTTTTCGTTATTTTTGTTATAATTCTTTATTTGATCTCAATACTCTATCATGATAATGCTAATATTGATATTAATATACATAAAAATATCTTAATTTTCAAAATAAAATTTGATTCAATTCCAAAAAATCACTAAACATTAAATTCGGGTCAACCCGAACTCAACCCGACCCGAATCCGAACTCGACCCAAAAATTTTCAACCTGAAATCCTCCAATCTGAATCCGAAAAATTTTAACTAGAATCCAATTTTTTTCGAGTCGATTCGGATTGAGTCATCGGTCGTGTTGATTTTTGACACTCCTACGTGTGTTTGCAGCGGCAGCGTGGTTGGGGCAGCGAGACAGCGACTGAGCATGCCGGGTGCAGGCTCCATGGGCTGCCACATAGAACGGGGCGGGAGCGGGATGGCCTGGGTGTCGGCCCATACAAGGCCCGACATTCTGATTGAATAAAGAAACAGCCGGTGGAGTGGGGAAGTATGAGCCGTCTCTGGAAGCTTCAACTCGCAAGATACAAAGCTACAAGCTCGGCTTACTTTGCTAGCACACGTAGTCCGCATGGAACACCAAACGAACTGCTCCACGTTCTACACCAAAAGTCCACTTGTCCTCGAGGGAGAGCAGCGTCGAAAAAGTAGCCGCAATGACCTCATGAATAGTAAGGCTACAACCAACTCCACTCCAAGCCGCTCTACGCTCTTCGCGAGGATGCAAAGTGCTTCCTCTTTTGCTCAATGTTTCTAGAGTTTGTATCCAAAAGCCACTCTGTTTTTCAATGACACTTGTCCATGCACGATTGAAAAAAAGATAATTAATTAATCCGCTTCCAATATCTTCCGACTCGTGACGAAATCGTATTAATTATGATATGTTATTTTTCTAAAAATTAATAAAAATATATTTTCGATAAAATTCAGAAAAATACCTTCTTATGTAATCGTATGTTCGAGCTGACGACAGGGAGAGCAAATTATCTTTTATCATCGTAACTAATTTTCTGATCTATTTCTTTACAAATAATTATATAGGATAAGTCACGTGGGGGCATCCTAGATTAACATAGGATTAGCATATGACCTTTTACAAAGATTGTTGTGTGATTTGAGATCCCCTCGGGCGGATAAAGTTGATTAATATAAGAGTGTTGCTGTGAATATATTTGAGATCGATTTTCAATGGATGCAGAATGTCTTACTAGTTGTCTCTGTACGTAGGTTGGCTTTGATATGGTCAACCAAGTCAAGTTAGGTTATGTGGTATTTGATTCTTATGTTTAAGTGTGCATGAGCTTAAAAACACAAGAAGTCGAGCGACAAATGTAGTGAACAAGTAGGATGACGACACGAGAAGGAGTCGACAGACTCAGTGCATCTAAGGAATGAAAAGTTGTGGAAAAGTACACCAGTCGACAAAAAGGGTGTGCAATGTTCAAGGGACGATAACCCGGGGAGAAAGCTTGTTCGAGGAAAAGGTCAAAGTTGGGTTCGGGTGAGTTCAATTCCGGACAATCGAAGCATCACCCAAGCAAGTGAAGTTCAAAAAAGCCAACTCGAAGGTTGACCTTGAACACCAAAGGCGTCTCAATTGTGACTGAAGACGCCTTGGATGCAGAAGTTGGTGCTGCCACTGAAAGGCACGAGGGCGCCCTAGTTAGTAACTAACACGCCCTCGGTTGGAGTTAGTGCGCCCTAAGTGAACAGTAGTCATTAGACTACCTTTGATGCGTGGATATAAGTTATCCATCCAGGGCATTCTAAGTCATATCTAAGAAGCTCTAAATACCACGTCAGCAAACAATCACTTTGATTGTTAGGCTATAAATATACCTTTCAAGTTAGGATTAGAACACAACAACTTATATTGAATTTTTTAATCTTTCTCTGAGCTTTCCAATGTGTGTAAGAGAATTCATTGCCTTTCAAGAACGAGATCTTTAATGAACTTTCAACCGTCTTAGATTTGCAACTTCCCCGATTGCAACTAAATAAATCTGAGCCTGTTTCTTTTTTATTGTCTATGTTTTTAATTATTTTAACTGTTTATTAATTTGTTCATCTTTACTAATTTAGAAGCAAAAGATTAAAGTTTTTATTTGTAGAGTCATTCACCCCCTCTAGCCGTCCTATCGGGACCAACAAACTCAACCTCTCCTTGTACATGTTGTTATTGTTGGGCAAATCCCTTGTGATTTACTTGGGGGATCACTCTTAAAGGCTCGCGAAGGTGATACTTGTACCTTGTAGTGCATTTAAGGCCCAAGACTTGTTTGGATTGGTCACTATATCGTAGAGTTATAGAATGGAGAAAGGATCGATTGCCAACGAAGCCGAAAAAATATCCTCTCACGTGGTCGCCTACTTGGCTTTCTAATCTACCTCTCTATAAATGATTGTAGGGTGGACCGTGTGGGGATCCGAGGTCAACATATAACCTTTTACCGAATGTAGAATTGTAGCGTGATTTGAAGCCCTCATGAGTTGACTCAATTAGTATCTATATAATATTTACTATAATAGGGTTTAAAGTCAATTTACAGCCGGTGTATGACGTTGGATGTATCATCTTTCATTCAAGGGGGGCGACATGCTAGGATAAAATGTCCCGTGATTATCTCCTTTTAGATTGTGTGGGCCAATTTGGAAGGATCGCCAAGGTGATAATTTCACCTTTTGCTATAATTATAGATTGATTTGATGATTTCACCTTTTGCTATAATTAAAGCTTGATTTGAACAATAATAAACGGAAGGAAGAATTTCTCAAATAATAATTAAGAGTTTGATTTTTTACATTGCAAAAATAAATTCGAATTATTTGTGATACTAGACTGTCCCTCGTGACTCATTTGTATTTTTGAATTTATCTAGTGACTAATGAAGAACTTTCATATGTAGAACCGAATCGACTACTTCCAAATTTTGGAATGAAGGGTAGAAATATTGGGACATCTAAGCTTTTATTTATAACGTGATTTGAGTCCCTGGATTTAGTGAGGTGATAAGAAGAAGGATATATTTTCCAAGAGGAGCAGAGGACTGATCGCACTTTTGCGGACCAGGAATGGTCCACTCGCGATTACGATCGGATCATGATCGTGATCTGGCCGCAATTTGTTGCGATCCCCTCTAGGGTTCACCGTGCCCCCCAGGTTATAATTTGGGTTCGGACGGGTGGCCGGAGGCCATCCGATGGCCTAAACCCTAAATCTTAAACCCTAAACCCTATATATATATATATATATATATATATATATATATATATATAATTGAACTACTAATAAAATCGTTATGCTTCTTGAATTTACTGGGTGGACGAATATGGGCAGGACCCGTCTAACCAAGATTAATAGAATTGGATATTTAGTTTATCAAAGAAAAATTTGGAGCGTGGTTTGAAGTTAATATTTCGTAAGAATTATTTAGCTCTGGCTAATCTGGACCTCCAGAATTTGTTTTTATTTTCGTTTACTATAAATAGTTCAAGTATTTGACTTGGTAATTTTCTTCGAAAGGAAACAAATTAAAGTGGAAAGAATTAAATTATATCTAGTAATTATTGTACAAAGAAGAAAATCCATTCAGAAAATAATAATATTATGGTAACTAAAAAATATATATTTGAGCCAAATGGATTTACGGCAGGAAATTAGATTAAATTAAGGACTAATTTCCCCTATATTTTCATAATTTTCGTGTTGAACCCTAGTTTTCCCCTTTTTTCTCATTGGATGTAATTTTAGTGAACTACAAGGGACAAAATTACAATTATAATAATATAACAGGTCGAATTAAAGTATTTAGTACTAAGGTAGAAAATACTATCAAGCGAAGACTAGCTAGTTTGAACGGCTGTTGAAATCACCTTTTCTGTGGTCGGCTAACTAAATCCTTCTGAAAATCTAACATCAGGACAGCAAAATGTTAGATCCAGGTGTTGTTCATCCTGTGTGATTCCAGGTGTTGCACTTTAACTATAATTTTAATAAAAATTGGACCTTCTGTCGATGAATCCATACCTGGAAACTAGGCAACTCAACGATGAAAAAAGAAAAAAAAAAGTTTCCTTTATTTCCAACAGTCAAATGCCTGCAGAATCGGAGGACGATTTATTTCGTAATCACCTTCCAATCTGTTGGCTATATATGCAGCACCTGGTGCTGGTTAATTTCTTCATCTCTTCCTCAATATCTGTTCTTCCTCAATAATCTTCTTCTTAATTGAGGTCTGAATTGGAGCATCTTCCCTCGTTTAATTTCGCCTGGTTCATTGAATTCAATCTTCTTCTTCTTCTTTTTTTTTTGTAACTCTGCAACTGCTTCCCCTGTTCGTTTCGCAGTTAATGGCGCCGCCAAATGAACCCTGTGAACTCGTCTGCGACAAGACTCTCTCTAGTGACCTCACCGATCTCTTCTCACTCAGTGATGGAAATCTCACCGTTAATGGCGTCAAATTGCTCTCCGAGGTCCCCGAAAATGTCACCTTTACGAGCTTTAACGCAATGATCCATGCTTCTAACGCGCCGCCGTCGCTAGTCAAGGAAGTCCTGTCTCGATCCCACAAGGGCGGCTTCCTCGGTTTTTCCTTGCCGACGTCTTCCGACCGTCCGGCGAACTCGCTCGGAAGGTTCTCTGGCCGGAGGTTTCTCAGCATCTTCCGGTTCAAGACATGGTGGTCGACCATGTGGGTCGGGAGCTGCGGTTCGGACCTGCAAATGGAGACGCAATGGGTGCTCTTCGAGGTCCCCGAGGTGGGCGCCTACGTCCTCCTCCTCCCCTTGCTCGAGGGTAACTTCCGGTCCGCCATCTTTCCCGGCGACAGCGACCACGTCATGCTCTGCGGGGAGAGCGGCTCTTCCCGAGTGCGAACCGACTCCTTCAAAGCTCTAGCGTACGTCCATGTCGGCAACAACCCCTTCACCTTGATGCGGGAAGCCTACGCCGCCGCCAGGGTTCACCTCGGCACGTTCCGGCTGAGGGAGGAGAAGCCGCTCCCGCCCATCGCCGACAAGTTCGGTTGGTGCACGTGGGACGCTTTCTACTTGACGGTGGAGCCGATCGGGGTGTGGCACGGCGTCAAGGACTTCGCCGACCGCGGGATTCCGCTGCGGTTCCTCGTGATCGACGACGGGTGGCAGAGCATCAACTTGGATTGGGGAAATCCGAACCAGGACGCCAAAAATCTGGTCTTCGGCGGAGAGCAGATGACCGCCAGGCTCTACAGGTTCGACGAGGGCGAGAAGTTTCGCAACTACAACGGCGGCAGCCTCCTTGGCTCCGAAACTTTATCGTACGATAAGTACTTGCCAAAGAAGATCTTTTCCAAGGCGAAGGAGCTCAAAGAAGCAAAGATGACCGGCAACAAAGTCGAAGAACTCGAATTGAAAAGAGAAATCGACAAAATGCTCGAGCAGACGCGCAAACTTTCAGAGGATCAGCGAAGGGACTCCGGCGAGATGGGTGGATTGGGAGGTTTGATTAGGGATTTGAAGGCAAAGTTCGAGGGACTCGAAGATGTCTACGTCTGGCAAGCGCTCTGCGGAGCGTGGGGCGGGGTGCGACCCGGAAGCACCCAACTGGACGCGAAGCTTGTGCCGGTCAAGCTCTCCCCTGGCTTAGCGGGAACCATGGACGACCTCGCCGTCGACAAGATCCTCGAGGGTGGCATTGGCCTCGTCAATCCGTCGCAAGCTGGCGAGCTTTACGACTCCATGCACTCGTACCTCGCCGGCGCCGGAGTCACCGGCGTCAAAGTGGATGTCATCCATGTAAGTCGCTCTGATTGCATGCTACAAAGTAACCGCCCGTATTGCTACTGAATTCGACGCTGTTGCAGACTCTGGAGTACGTGAGCGAAGAATACGGAGGCAGGGTCGCGCTCGCAAAAGCGTACTACGATGGCTTGTCGAAGTCGATATCGAAGAACTTCAATGGAACGGGGATCATCTCGAGCATGCAGCAGTGCAACGACTTTTTCTTCCTAGGCACTTGGCAAGTCAACATGGGAAGAACGGGTGACTACTAATTTTGACTTGTTCTCTCATCAAAATTTCCTTTCTAATACAGAAATCTCGATTCCAGGTGATGATTTCTGGTTCGAGGATCCTTACGGAGATCCCATGGGCGTTTACTGGCTGCAAGGCGCGCACATGATCAACAACTCCTTCAACAGCCTGTGGATGGGCCAGTTCATGCAGCCCGACTGGGACATGTTCCAGTCCGACCACGCCTGCGGCGAGTTCCACGCCGCTGCGCGCGCCATTTGCGGCGGACCAGTCTACGTCAGTGACGCCGTCGGTTCCCATAATTTCGATCTCATCAGGAAGCTCGTATTCAATGATGGAACCGTACCCAAATGCGTGCA
Organism: Boesenbergia rotunda; assembly: GCA_024364735.1. Lineage (NCBI taxonomy): Eukaryota > Viridiplantae > Streptophyta > Magnoliopsida > Zingiberales > Zingiberaceae > Boesenbergia > Boesenbergia rotunda. Next base: position 192,180 of record JAGFNQ010002585.1, on the reverse strand, counting down.
CTACGCTTTGCCGACCAGGGACTGCTTGTTTGCCAATCCCCTGTTCGACGAAAAGACCGCCCTCAAGATTTGGAATCTCAACAAGGTAACCAAATTACATGCCATCCATCTTCATGATTTGAGCCGAGAATGATATAAATTGACCATTCTGATGTAGTTTGGCGGCGTGATCGGCGCTTTCAATTGCCAAGGCTGTGGATGGAACCCCAAGGAGAAGAGGGTGAAAGGCTACTCCCGTTGCTATAAGCAAATTACGGGAACGGTTCATGTGACGGACGTGGAATGGGATCAAGTGGCGACTTGCATTGAACTGGGTGAAGCAGGGGAGTACGCAGTGTATCAGCACAAGGCGAAGAAACTACTGCTCATGGCTCGAAACTCCGACGCGATCCGCTTCACCCTCCAACCTTCCTCCTTTGAGCTTTTCAGCTTTGCGCCGGTGAAGAAGGTTGGGACTGACGTGGAGTTCGCTGCCATTGGGCTGGCGAACATGTTCAATTGCGGTGGCACTTTGCTGGAGGTGGAAGTGGATGCGGTTGCGGTGAAGGTGAAAGTGAAGGTGAAGGGGGGAGGCGATCTATTGGTGTATTCCAGTAGGAAGCCAAGAGGATGCTGCTTGAATGGAGTTGGGGTTGGGTTTGAGTATTATGCGGAGGATGGGAAGATGAGGCTGGAGGTTCCATGGAAGGAGCTGAGTGGCGGTGTCTCTGAACTAGTATTTGATTACTGATTTCGTGATAATCTACCTCTATCTATGCCTAGTTCAATATGATTTAAGTTGTATTTGTCTTCACCTTGGATTGTTTTAAGTCATATATGCCAATTCCAATGATTTGAAATATATATGGTTAGACATGACCCAAGTTGATTGTGCTCTTCCGCCCATAACAGATTGCAGCTTAATTCATGCAGGCCTTACAGATATAATTTCATGAAGCAATTTGTCCTGGACCCAACAGGCATGATCCACCCATATCATTTCATCATTGCTAATGCCCTTCATCAATCAGCTGGTGCATCCGTAGCACTTGCGAGAATTTAGCGACCTATCATTAGCCATCATATGCGCTTGTGGAACAAAAGAAATCTTGCTAACCAATGAAAGATGAAAGCACATGGCCTTGCTTTGACATGGAATAAGGCATGGTCCTCAGTTCGGAGGGTACATGTGTAGCGACACGGTCCCTCTAACCCCATCAGACGACTCTCTAGGTCGTGCCCTAGGTAGCCAAGTGAGGCACTCACTTGGCTATCAGATTCAAGGAACTTTAGTACTTGTCCCGGAGGTCTAGGGTTCGAATCTGGAAAAGATAAAAATTCACCACCGGATGTGGGAAGACCGTAGGGTACGACTTAGAGAACCGCCTGATGGAACTAGAGGGACCGTGTCGCTACATAAAAAGGCTTACTCAATACACGTTGAAGCCTCTGATTACTCCCCGTATGAGGGAGCAAAGCCATGTTCCTCCATGCAAGTGGTGGTTCCTCTTTTCGTTGCATTGCAGGTGGTCTGTAGGTATGTAGGCTCCATTACATTCATTGAATAGATCAAAAACAATGATTTCTCATCAGATATGAGAAGGGAGTTTTGCCTAATATTGACAAGGACGCTATATAGGAATGGACCTACAATGTGCTGATGTCAAGATACACAGCTTCAAAAGATATTGTAAACAGACAAAAAGCTAGATAAGAAGAAGAACAAAGTTCAGTGGAATGTGACTCAAGGAGGTTGGAAAATGTTCTGCAGACATGTCTCATGGCTAGGTTTCTTCTTATCAGTTTTGCAACTTGATATCAAAGAAAAATCAGCAGTTTTGTAAATGAAGATAGTTTAATCTTAAAAGTGGTGCCATTCTATTTGAAATCATTCAATCATCCATCGAGTATGTTTGACCCATCCATTTACTGCAGGTTAAATAAAAACAGTATTCGTAGAACCTAGAAAAATTATTATCTTACATTTACCTAAAAAGGCCTTTGTTCTGGTTTTCACACCAAAATCTCTGCATGAAAGTACATGAACTAGTTCTTGTTCTCCCTTGATATCACTTCAAAATCTCAGACATAATAAATTGCAACATTACCATTTGAATCCAAATTAAAACCATGTACCATGGCAGTTCAATTATCATTATCAAAATCCTAATGCAAGTTCGAATTTAGAGTCCTCATCAACTGATGCCATAATCTGAAATCATTTCTGAAGACTACAGCCAGTGGTCACAAGTAGTATAGTCATTTCAATGAGTTGGATCATTGAAACTAAGGCAATGGAGTCCACATGTCTTTGGATCACCTTGAAACAAAGGCAGTGTAATATTGCTAGCCACAAAACATTATCCAACTCGCTAAGTAACTGCCTAAGCTAAATCTGAAGCAAATAGCTGTCAGATATACTCCCTCTTGCAATCACACATGACTTGTTCCCTTTTAAAAGAAAGTACTGAATGATACATCTCAGGGCATGCATGATGACTTTCCTCTTCTTCTATTTAAGTAGATCAGTTATTTGTTCATTCCAAGCACATTCTCAGCATCTCTAGCTAGCTCATTCTTCTTCAAACTTCAAATTTTAAACCATGTTGAGTCCCAAGAGACTTGTTGAGAAGGCAAAGAAAGGGATCCCCTTGATGAGATCTAATAGTCGGCCGAGTTCATATGAGGGCAACGCAGTGGTTGCTGAAAAGGGTCATTTTGTGGTGTACAGTATGGATGATACAAGATTCGTGGTGCCATTGTCATTCCTCACCAACTGTATTTTCCAAGAGCTCCTCAAGGTTTCAGCTGAGGAGTTTGGATTGCCCGGTAAGAGGCCAATTACCTTGGCCTGCAGTGGAGTTTTCATGGAGTACGTGGTTTCCTTGCTCAAAAGAAGCGTGTCTAGAGATGTGGAGATGACGCTGCTTGCCTCCATCAATGCCAACCGGTGTTCGGTTTCCTCCATGGTTGGTCCTGTACGTTGTGACCAACGACGAGCAGTAGCATGAGTATTGTGGATGTCTTGTTAAATGAGAATGATAGTGTACAGAGCTAGATTTAACGGTAAAATTATGTGTTTTTCATACCTCTTGTTCCTTGAGGTATTCCCCATTTGTAATCGCTCATAATTCACCTTTCCATTTTTTCCATAAGATGTATAATTAATTGCTTGATCGTTCGGCACAGTCCATTTGTCCATTTAATTTAAACAAAAATTTTAAAATTAAAATCAAATCAAATTATCCGTAATAACTAAAATTTGTAAAATTAAATTCTCAAATAACTAAATCAAAATTTTAAATTTAATAAGTTAAACCTGGCCCTTATAGCGAACAGCTTAAACTGCATTATCAAATATATAGACTACATAAAAGATATTAATGCGGTCGTCCTTCATTGAGTGTACGCCATCGCAGGGTAATTTTTAAAGTAGTGTTTCCCTTTGAGTAGGCATTTTAAAATAATTTTCAATGATTTGCTGATTTAGTTTGATATCTAATAACAACTATAACAATGAATCAAATTGTGTCTAAACATAGCAAGACCAACCCAGATGTTGCCAATTAGGAGAAAAATTTAAAGTAAATTTTGAGAGTTTTTTTTAGGGAAGCAAGTCTAGTCAGCTGAATTTTTTTTATTCCTATTGAATATTTTAGGTAAACATATGCTCAATTCGTTGATTTGGTCTTCTGATTCTCTTGCATTTGGGCCTTGTTCAACTCTTGAAATCAAAGATGATTAAATCGAATATCGGGCGATTAGTCTGGTTTTACAAAAAAAAAAAAATTTCATTCATGAGAATAGTATCCGTAGAGCGAAATCGCCCGTAACATAACGATTATATTAAGTTTTTCATTCATGAGACTCATCCAGCTAATTATGCTTTTTAAGACTACCGTCTTTTAAGAAAAAATAATTATATAATTCTCTTGATTGATTGATTTATTTATTACGGGCAATATCTGTTTGATAACTTCCGTTTACATGTTTTGTTGCTAAGTCAAATTAATATAAATAAATAAAGTTATTTTTTTACAAAATATGTCCTTGGTTGCGCCAACACGCGTCAATTTATTAATTTTATATTTTTAAAAATTAATATTTTTAGAATAAATTTTAAATATTTATAATATATTTTGTGGATATCTAAAAATTTTTATTTTGAACAGTATAATAAAAATTGAACTCTAGAAAAAAAATCTTATTAACTTAAATTCACTGTAATTCAATATCAAAATCCTAAAATTTGAAACCGTAAATATATGTAGTATATCTGTGAGCATGTAAAATTTTCAATTTGGAATATTATAATCTAAAAGAAAAGACTGAACCTAAAGAGAAAATCTTATTGGCTTAAACCTACTATAATCAACTCGTAAATCTTAAAATTTTATACCTTAAAAAAATATAATATAACCTAAAAAATGAACATGAGTGAATGCGCCTCCAATTGGATCGGAGGCACCTTCACTCATAAATAAATAAATAAATTAATGGAAGACACCTCGAGTCCGACGCGCACGAGTCTGTGACGAGATGTTCACAATAGAACAAATCCTTATGTATATATAAAATTAATAGTCTACACACTCTTATAAGGGCGACTGTGAACTCCATCTAATCTGGTCAACACACGCAAATAAATTTATAGTTTTTTAATTTCTCTCCTGTATGTAATCTCGTTTTTCTTTTTTGCATGAAAGGCTTTTCTCTCCTGCATGCAAACCTAGAGTTGATTTTTCTAAATCAATTGGAGCTGATCAAATTAGTCAGAAACAACTTCAACATAGAATTGTTTCTGTAATACTAGCTCTATTTTAAATTTGTTTCTATCTGGAGTTGTTCTTGCAATACTAAGGGAGTGTTTGGGAGAGCTTCTGCTACCTGCTTTTTAAATTCTGGCTACATAGAAACACTTTTGAGTGTTTGTTAATACCAGATTCTGCTTTAACTTCTATAACTTTTAGCCAAAAGCTGGAAGCAAGAGTTTGATACTTTTTTCTGCTTCTGCTTTTTTGCTTATGGTCTAAAATTAAAAGTAGATATTTATACCCTTAATAATTTATCATTTTACATAATTGCCACCATAGTTTTAAATAAAATTTTCATATTTTCATATAATTTATATATTCATAATTTTTTTTATAATTTTTATAAATTTATATAAATTTGTCATTTTTTATATTTTATTTTTATTAATTATATATTTTTAAACATATATATTATTAAAAAATTTAATTTTGATATAATATTCAAAATTAATAATAAATATATAAAATATTATTGATGGTGTATCAAAATTATATTTAGATCATTAAAAAAATAATTTATATAGTTTAAGGATATTGCTATCATTTAACTAAAAATTAAGCTTGGAAGCAATTATTCACCAAACACTCAAACTTTACCTTGTATTAGCTTTTAGCTTCTATTTCTAAACACTTCATGCTTTAGCTTCTCATTGACTTCAAGATAATCACCACAAGAATCACTTTTCAAGAAGCAAAAGTTCTCCCAAACACTCCCTAACTCCATCTTGAAGCTATTTCTGCAAAACCAACCCCACTTTGAAGTTATTTTTGCAAATTAACTCTACTTGATGAAGTTACTTGTGAAAAATCAACACTAAGTAGAGCTGGCTTACATACAGAAGAGAGAAGCTTTTACATGCAGGAAAGAGATTGCATACTAGAGAGAGATTAAAAAAATTATAAATTTGAATGTGTATGCTCGCCAAATCAGATGGAGCTCACGGTCGCTCTTATAAAAATGTGCAGACTATCAATTATATATATATAGTTTTAATATATCATGTTATATCTTCTAAGCATCTCAAATATTTTTTAGTTTTTAAATTTTTTTATATTTAATATTACAATTTAATTTTTAAATCTTAAAGTTAAAATTTAATTGACATAATTGAGAGTTTAAAAAATAAATAAATAAAAATTAAAAAAAAAAAACTGCGCTAGATCTTATGGGATGTGGGATGTGCAATAAAAGGTATATCATAACACATCCTCTATATATATATATCATTTTTGTTTTATAGATCCAAAATTTGAGTTTGAAAGTGAAAGATTCTTTCCATGCGGGTGAATACAAAACTACTCGGAAAGCATGGCATTGAACCATCAAAATCATGACCCTCTTAATTATATTGTACTTGGGAATATTATTAGCTACTGCATGGATGCCCCCGGTAACAGTGGGCTATCCACATACTGCATGCTCCCACTGTATACTTCTGCTTCTACTGCCCTTATTAGCCCTTGCCCTTGTCACGGCCACGGCCAGCCTATAGACCTGGGAGAAGAAGATAATATATATATATATATAGCTGGTAGCTTAATTAATTGCATGTCTATTTGTTTATCCTTATCAGTACTTAAGAACACGAATTAAGTTTAAAAATCAGCATTTCCATTTCGCTCGAAATTAACTAGCTAACATTTAAATGATCAGCTGGTTTGATTAATGTTACTGCAAGTCCAGTACTCAATAATATTCTGAAAATTAACTAGAAAGATTACAAAGCTGTACAACGAGCTAGGACCCCATCAATGAGGATGCCTCATGCCCGGCCAAGTTTTAGATCAAAAGGGGTAAAAAGCTAGCTACCGATCGATGATCATGATTCACATGAAGACTAGCTCGATCGAGTAATATTCAATCTGCAGCCCCTGCAACAATATAATTGGTGTCGATATATATCAATGGATACACTTCTATGTGAATATATGTTGTATGTAATACTACTTGCATTGAATTTTCTTTAGAATATTTTCACTTTATAGCTGCTATTTAGGAAAAAATTAAAATTTTGGTGATGGGACAAGTATGACAGTAATATATATGTTTTTTTTTAATTTTCATTTGCAGAAAGATTTACACAGGAAGGATATATTTATTGTACTTGTCATCCCAATCCATGCACGATAATTGTTTTAACATCTGGATAATTCAGAGGGGCGCATAATTACATCGGATTCCAATGGAAGAGAAATTCGGGCTGTGACGCAGCATGACTCAGAAAGCTACAACTGCTGCTGGAGGTGCAAATGAATGTAACGGCTCCTGAGAAGATCAATTTATCAGACTCAAATTGTTAGTTGTAAAATATAGAAATATTTTAAATTTAAATGAACTTCGGCAAATTGTTTTGTTTTTTTTCTTTGCGACGTTCATATTTAAAGCTCAATCTAGAGATCAAAATATCATTTATAATAAATTTGGGCAAGTTACATTTTACGATGGTACTCCATCACTCATAAATAGATTTTATGATGATTCTCTCTTTGAAATTACATTTTATTATGTGTCAAAATTATGAGATTGATAATATAAAATATTGATTAAAAAAACAAATAATCATTGGATACAGGTAAGTATATTATCTTGGTGCAATGATACTAGCTAATATGTGGTTGGGTTCAATTGGATTATTTTAATGTGTTTGATAAAGAATTTAAATTGCGTTTATTACTGTGCAAGAAAAATATAAATTTAAGTCAAGTATTTGACATCTTTCCCATATTAATATCAAATAAAAAAAGTAGAAAGATAAAAAAAATTCTTTTTTGAAAAGTGGTGTTTAATAATTCTATAAACGTTGATTTCATTTATTTATTTATTTTAAAAAATATAAATAATAAAATAAAAATTCCTCTATAAAAGTTAAGCACCCAAATTTATTCTTCCCTCCTTTCCGCGTTGCCTTTTTTTTTTTTATTTCACTTTTTGCCCACCAACAACAACACGTCGTTTCCACCTTCTCCATTCCTTCTCTTCCAACAATGGGCAAGTACATGAGGAAAGCCAGGCTCACCGGCGACGTCGCGGTCGCGGGTTTGCCTCCTACCAGTCCTCCATCGGCGTCCGCACTCGCGCCCGGGCCCTCGCAGCCGCCTCCGCCGCCGGCTGCTCCGCAGGACTCACCCCTTGCCTATCTGGAACTACGAAGTCGCCGTCTAGAGAAGACCCTGTCTCCTCCGCACGCATTCAAGCCCAAGGCCACTCCCCCCAAGGAGTCCTCAACAATAAAGGCTAACCCTAGGATTAGCCCGCTGAACGTCGGCACGTCGAACTCGGGGAGGGAGGGGTCCTTTCGGTCGAGGAATTCAGAAAAGGGGTGCTTAAAAAATATCAAGCCTGAATCGAGAGAAAGGTGGGATTTTGATATACCCTTTGCGATAAAGACTACAACTATTTATTTATGGTTTATAAAACGCAAGTTTCTTTAGTTGTTTATCCATGACTCGCTTTCTGCTTATTCTTCTTCAGAATATAGAAAACAACAACAACATCAAAATCTTCTTGCTGTTATATCTGTTTATTTGCAATCCTTCAGCAAGGAGCTATTTGGGGCCAAGTTTGAAATTTCAAGCGTTTTATCATCTGTGCGCGCGTTCTTCGTCAATGTTGAAAAATGTTTTTCGTCAGAGATTATTTAGCTTTGGGGAGTTGTAGTTGTTCCTCCTATTTCCTTGTTACTGCATGCTAGTGACAAAGTCACAATTTTTTGTGTGGAAGTTTAACGGATGCTCTTGATACATTCTAATTGCCATCCTTTTTTTTCCTCTCTTGGTTTTCGTCCCTCTAGTAAATACCAAATTTTACATATCACCGAAGTTCAACATCTCTCTTTTGCAGTTCTTTTATATTTATATAATCAGCAACAGAAAGGTCCTACAACTTGCTAGATTTCTTAGAATCCCCTAAACTTGCAGCAACATCTCTCTTTTGCTGTCTTTTTTTGTTTGTTTGTTGTTTTTCTTCCTTGGTAATTACACTTTGTTTGGGACTGCTAAATGCTCCCTTATTTCATTCGCTGGTTAAAAAATTCTTTAATGTGTTTCCATATATGTAGTCCCTCATGTAAGTTGGAAGATTTTACGGGAATAGGTTTATGTGCGCGTGTTTTCATCACTTTCACGAGAGGATTAGGAAGTTGGTGCCAGTGACTAGTGAGTGTGATGGGTTTATTAAATTTTTGGTTCCTTGTTGCTTCGTTGGACGGACCATTAGCCATCTCAAGGGATGGTGGAAAGCTATTAGTGATAATAAGTGAATGGCAGGATGAAAAGGTTGACGTAGAGATGTCTCATTTAAAGCTCAGGTTGCCGACAGAGTACTAATCAAAGGGACAACTGTGTGTATTTGTCCGTATCTCAATTATCTTACTCTGTTGCTAATGCACTGTTCTTGTTTCTTAGAGATTTGTCAATAAATGTCCAAGCACTTGTTCTACATTGATTTGAATTTTTGAAACAAACGTCTTTTTACACAAATAATATTATTTACTGGCACTGTAAACTTTGTCCGAAGGATGCCATTATGTTGGGCCCTCTTGTTGAGTTCAAATGTAACCTTTAAGGGATCTTTTTTGGATTGTTCTTAGTGGGAATTGGTTCTGTTGTTCTGAATTTACTTGCCTTTCATGTTCGCTATCATTCACAAACCCAGAAAAGTTTTAACTGACAGTAAAAGTATGAAATTGGTACTGTGCTTCATGTTTCGAGTTATCTCAAGGCTTGTTTATGTATTCATAGTTTCTATGTGGATACTATAAATTTATTTGTGATCAAGTATGTTTGATTTTTCTCAACTTGTTATGGTTCTAATGCCATTCATCACTTCTGATCAGAGAGACAACACCATGCGGTTTGATAAGGGATTCGGAGACAATTGGGATGCCCGGTTCTTCGACAAGATCTACCTATTCGATTGTCAGTAATAAGGGAATGCAAAATCCTGTCAACCAATACATCCCTTCTAATCAGGAGACAGAAGAGTTTTTTGTTAGGCTAGAGAAACTTCAGCAACAAATATTCATTGACAAGTAAGTAGTTCATGATATTCTTTTTTTTCCCCTTCGCTTAGGAATCATATGTGTTATATTGATTAATTCAATGATCGTGTCCTCAAAGGAGATCACTATAAAAACATATATTTTCTCTGGTGCCCTAGCCCAGGATTGTGCATAATCTGTGAGACTTTAGCTAACCCTAATACATAATCTAGCTGCCTGAGACTTCCTTGAGTCACCATAATATAGAATTATGTATTCATCTTACTATTTATCTTATCCCAGGTACAACTTTGATCCTGTGAATGACTGCCCACTCCCAGGAAGGTATGAATGGATAAAACCTGACTCCTAGAGAAGAACACCATCACGATCATCATCATCTGTTCTTTTCATCAGCTCTTGCTCATCCAATTGATACTGCCTAGGATTGATTCTCTCGAGGTGCAATGGTGATGGTTTCTGCATCATATTTTGTCTTGTAAAATTATCCCTAATTTAGGTTAGTCTAATGAAACAGGAGGGTTAATCAGAACTGATAAGAAGCACCTTCAGAAGCATGATGAATCTTATTTTAACTAACTTGTGTAAAAGTATTGATGGATTTTAATCAACCTCCAAAATTGCTGAATGCCAATGACTCGTTTTAGGACATGTAATATCCAGCAAATATCTGTGTCATAGTTAACATTACAGTAGGATGCCACCTTGACATAGGATTATAAATTATATCACACTCAATTTCTAGGACTTCATTATTAATAAACAGAGATGATGATTCTATCTTCGAATTGCTTCGGTGGATGATTCCTGAGCAACTACAAATCAGCCGTTGCCGCTTTTTGGTCACCTACTGCGACTTCTTTTTCCGATTTCATATCCATCGACTCGCGTAGTTCTGACTTGTAGGAGTAGACTTTAGAGGCAAATAAGAAGTAGATGAAGTTGAGGACACTGAGAAGTGTGAGGAACGCGTAGTAATAGTCCAGATGTGAGGCATTCAGATTATTTAAGATCCATCCTTTTCCTCTGCTACTAGTTATGTTAGCAACAAGTTTTAGGAGAAAGCTACTGAGGAAGTTGCCAACCCCAGTGGCCGTCAAGGAGTAGGAAGTTCCAAGGCTCTTCATGCTTTCCGGAGCTTGGTCATAGAAGAACTCTATCTTCCCAACCACCAAGAAGGCATCGGCTAATCCCATGAGCACAAACTGAGGGAGTAACAAAAAGATGGTAACCGGAACTTCCCCGACTGTTTTATCGAGTCCGTGGCTTCTTGCAATGCTCAGTCTTCTTCTCTCCACCAGTGACGCGATCGACATTGTAATGATCTGAAGTACCAGTCCAACTCCCATTCTCTTGAGCATCGTGATCCCTCTTGGATCTTTCGTCCACAGCCTCATCACCTTGACGAAGAGACGGTCGTAAAGAACAACACACACTAGCATGGAAATGGTCATGAATGCTCCCAAACTTGCCGGGGGGATCTGGAAGTATGGTCCGACGTGACGATTCATTGTGGTTCCTTGCTTGACGAAGAGGGTATTGATCTGAGCGATCATGGTGCAGGGGATGAACATAGCGACCAAGAGTGGCAGCAGTCGCAGAATCTGTTTAGATTCTTCCACTTGCGTCACGGGACAAAGCGTCCATGGAGTACTCCGGCCATCTTTTACAGCAGCTTTGTTGAGGTACCTTAATGAATTGGTGGAGTCGATCCTGAACTTTCCCTTCTTTGCATACACTTCTAGATCAAACTCATGAAGCTCCTTTGGGTCATTGGGAACAGAAAGGTTCCATTTTCTGATGGCAGCCACTATGACCTTTGTTATCCTGGTGAATGAGCTTCCCTGGGGCACCCTGTGCCTGTAATAAGGTGTGCCAACCAAGAAGATCAGAATGGAGGTCAGGAGACCGAGCGCTGGGATTGCATAGCCCAGTGTCCACCCCACGTTGTCCTGTATGTAGACCAGAAATGTCTGGGCAAACAATGTGCCTAGAAAGATGCTGAACATCCACCAGTTGAAGAAGGAGAGCCTGTGCATCCTCTCCTTGGGGTGGAACTCATCGAACTGGTCGGCTCCGATGGTGGAGATGTTCGGTTTTGTTCCACCGTTTCCCAGAGCGATTATGTAGAGGCCCCCGAAGAACACGGCCAACTGCAATGTTGAAGCTGGTTCACAGTTTTCCTTGCAGTATGCGGGTTTCAGTGGTGAGACGGACACTGCCAGTGTCAGCAAACACATACCCTGCATGTGAGCAATCTCAAGATGGAAACTTCATCAGGTGAGGGAATTAAGGACATGACTAAATTGGACTGATTCAGGATTTTTTTTTTAACAGTAGAATTCATGATTCAGCAATAAATTATCAAACGAACGAGTGGTTTTGAGCAGAAACAGTATCAGATCCAATGGTTTAAGTCAACAAGCAAGAGCGACGAGTCAACAATTAAAGAAAGGAGAGGAGGAAAGACGTACCATATTAAAGTCTAGTCTACACGAAGAAAAGTCTTTGAAGAATCCAACAAGGTCACCATCACCATGTGACCTCAAATTATCTCCAAATCTAACAAGATGTGCTTGGTCTGGACTTGTAAGTCAAACGGATTGGCATCCTAAATATTAGGTCAATTGGGTAAAAGAGTTTGAGAGACAAATCAAACCAATTGAGTGAGATTGTGATAGGTTGAATGAATTGAGTCGATAGGGCTGGACAGATAAGGAAGTTTCACTATGAGTTCAAACATAGTCATACACATAACCATGGTTCTTCGTTTTATCACACTCTACTATTTTTCTTGTCCGAGAGGAAGGAAGACGAAGCTAAATCCATAACATCAATTCATAAATCCTATCGAGTTATTTTTCTTAGACTCCGGGAACTAACAAAATACTTTATACGTACGGACCGAGAGATAGACGGCGCTGCCAATGAGGAAGGTCCAAAATCTTCCGAGAAAAGCGTCGGCGATGTAGGCCCCGATCACCGGAGTCAAGAAAACGGTGCCCACCCAGTTGGTGACGTTGTTGGAGGCCTCCACCGTGCCCTCATGCAGCCTTTTCGTCAAATATATCACCAGGTTGGACGATATCCCATAATACGCCATCCTCTCAAAGACCTCATACACTACGTACGTACGTACATACATCTTATAATTAATTAATATTATAATGATCTACTACGTTCAGATTAATTAAAGAATAATCGTATATTTAATTAAGTACCTACGACAAAGGAACAGGCAGTCCAGCCTCCTGTTCTGGATCTCAGCACAGGGTTGCCCTTCAGATCCACTGAGCCATCCTTAGCGTACTTATCAACATTCCCTCCTCCAGTCTCCTGATCTGCCATGGATCTCATCGGACTTACTAAGCTCTGTCTGCTGCAGTTTCTTCTCCGGCCATTAGCTAATTGGTTATTTTATAGGCATTAATTGATCTCTGGTTCAAATGACTAGTTTGCCCTCGCGTGATGCATGAATCCATCTGTAGATATACAATAATTGAGATGAAGATCCAAGACAGGACAGAGTCAACGTTGACTAATGGAAGGACTAAGCATGCAGTCTATGTGAATGTCTGACGATGTGTGGATGAGTGGATTTTGTATTGTACGGCGATCCCTATTTATCCTGGAAACTTTTCGTGGATCCGGATTGATCATCTAATTGGGTGAATCACAATCTTAGATTTAAGTGTGCAACAATCTGGTTAATGAATAGTGAACTTCAGTGAAAGTATTTTTGATCTAGTAAAATGCGAAACTAAATTGATTGGATTACTTCAAACCAGTGGTGGAGCTCCATCTCAAAATTTTCAAGAATTAGAGACAAATCAAAGACTAATAATCAAAGACAAGTCTACAATTTTGTCAATATTAAAAGAGACAAATACATAAAAAAAAACTTTGATTAATTATGTCGGCCATATCTTTTTTTTTTGGTCATAAAAGGAATCACCTTGTTGAGAAAAAGATGGGCGTCTTCGTTTTTGTTTCATTAGATGAAAAGTCTTTTGCATGCTAAAGCATAAAGCCAAAGGAAAGTTGCCTTTGTGGACTTGTTTTGCCACTGATACTATGAATCTCTATGCTCACACACGAAATAAGAAACTTAAGTAAGATAAACTATTAAACTGAAGACTATATTTGATACACAATCAGATTTTCGTAATATAAAATAGTTTATATGATATTGGTCGATTAATTCTTTTTTCCTTTTCTTTTGTCAGATGATAATAGTTGCAGTCCCATCATTTGACCAATTGGATATCCAGTTGTTCCGTGCAGGCAACGCCTTCTCTGCTAGCTACGGCGATTGGCTTTGGCCACTGATCAGTTTGACCAAAACAGACTCACTTCGATCCCATGAAATTTAGATTTGTTCAAGGCTTCAAGCTCACAATTAGAGAACTTGATCGATGCTGTCACCTTCATCACCTTCACGGCGACATGAAGAATTAGCAACATTTTTCTTCGAGTGATTGTTAAGAAGTTTATCTGCTTGCATCTTGTCCTAATATTTGGTGGTTCGTTGATAATCTTCTCCTGATGGATGATCTTCTCTAGATTCTGCAATGTTTATCAAACTACAATTAAGATGCAGCATCCAAATTTAAAATTCCCCTACTCGCTTTGCAAGCACATAAATCACAGCAACAGTCTTTCATTACTTCCATATATAGTCTTTGATGCTGAAGTTATATTGAAAAATGTAGCTTCGTAACAAAGTCAAGACATAAATAATTAACCTAGTATCACTTTGAGAATCCCATTACCACGAGCTTTAATTAATTGCCTGGTGAGAAATGACTCATTCTCTTTTTTATTTTCCTTTTTTTAGCTAGCAGTTATCGATCTGGTATTTCAGACCGATTAATCTTGAGAATGATTGATTCAATTCTATGAACATTTTTCATAAGTTATCAAGAGAAATTCGAAACTGTTCGCAAAGAGCGACCACCAGCTAGCCCTATTTATCATCCCATGGGAAGAACATGACTTACAGTGTGTCGTAATTGAAATCGAATCGTGCGTGTTTGGGAGACTGCATAAGTGCCTTGCGGTTACACAATTGGCCTAGGGGCAATAATTAATTGTTGAATCAGGTTAAACCAAGAGAAGGGGGGTGAATAACCCTGCAATTAAAATTAGAATCTTCTCATGCATTAATTAAAAATAAGTGACATAAAAATAAAGTAAAGAGGCAGAGGTTTACTTGGTATCCAGTATGGTTATTGTTAGGACTAAAAGGAATTTAGATATCTTCACAATGGCATGATATTGTCCACTTTGGGCCTAATCCCGGCATGATATTGTCCACTTTGGGCCTAAGCTCTCATAATTTTGCTCTTGGGCTCTCCCAAAATACCTCATGCCAATGGAGATATCATATTCCTTATAAACCTATGATCTTTCTATATGTTTTTCAATGTGGGACTAAGTTTGCACTCTCGCAACCCCTAACAATCCTCCCTCAAACAAAGGACCACATGCCCTCATAAGTTTGCACTCTCGCAACCCCTAACAATCCCCCACTCAAACAAAGGACCACATGCCCTCACCACAAACGGAAACCCTTTCCGTTTTTGATGTCTGATCCACCAGGACTTTTTGCCCCTACGGGAGTCCATACATCCTTTATTTAAGGCTTAACGCACATGGTTAGATCTGGATCATAAAGAGCAACTTGACTCTGATACCACTTGTTAGGACCAAAAGGAATTTAGATATCTCTATAATGGCATGATATTGTCCACTTTGGGCCTAAGCCCTCATGGTTTTGCTCTTGGGTTCTCCCAAAAGGCCTCATGCCAATGGAGATATCATATTCCTTATAAACCTATAATCTTTCCATGTGTTTTTCAATGTGGGACTAAGTTTACACTCTTGCAACCCCTAACAGTTGTTAATATGAAGAAAATAAATGTACACTAACAAGCTTCTTCTTGGACAACAATTAGAGGTAGAAAACTCCTTACAGCAGTAAGAATCTCAAAAGTGAAGTACAAAAAATGAATGCTGAGTGTTGTATTAAACTTCTACTTCTAGGGTGTTATTTATTGTCTTTTGGTCGAAGTGATTGTTTACTGACATGACATTAGAGGCGTCCCCAATGAGAGTTAGGGCACCCTCAAAGTGATAAACTTGTATTCACGTTGCAACGTCTCTTTAACAGTTTTGCCGTGTTGAAGGCGCCTTCAATCCTGATATGAGGTATCTCGAGTATTATTCATTCGAGGTACCTTGAGCACTGTTCATCCAAAGCCACTTCAATCATGATCTGAGATGCCTCTAGCATTGTTCATCCGAATGGTCAATTTCAACATTGACCATTCTTCGTTCTGCTCGCTTGGGTGATATTCTGGTCGTATAGAGTTGAACTCACTCGAATCCAACGTCGATTTTCTCCTTGAGCAGACTTCCTCTTCGGCTCCTCGTCCCTTAGATGCACCGAGCATATCCTTCTCACTCCACCGGTGTACTCTTCCACAGCTCCTAGTCCCTTAGATACACCAAGTCTGTCGACTTCCTTTCAGTGTCATTCTTCTCGCTCGCTGTGTTTTCCACTCAACTTCTTATGTTCCTAAATTCCTACACACTCAAACACAAGGTATCATATATACAGGATCTAACTTAATTTGGTTGACTATATCAAAACTAATCTGAGGTACTTACAGAAATAACTTATTTTTGGAGCAAAAGGTACCAATATTGTTTACCCTAAGTGACCAAATATTTTCTTTTATATGACAAGATATAGACAAATAAATCACGGAGACATTTTATTTTAGTATAGTGACCTTTTGTATGAATGAGAATAGACACAGAAATAACTTCTATTTTTTGATAATACAGGTATCCAACTCATCAAAGTGACTAATCTTAAAGATGATCAGTTCGGTTCCATGAAAGTTCTATATGGTCACCAGGGTAAACAATATAAGGGATAAAAAAGAAAACAAAGAAGAAAATAGAAAAAATTATAAGGGACGATAAGGAAACTGAGGGGGGCGCTTTGTATAAATTTGGCAATGGGAATGGTAATGAGTTTGATTGAGGGGTTTATGTGTTTGACGATAACCTAGTGGGGGTGGGTTATGAAATCAAGGGTATCATATCCTTATTTTGATTCCGATTCCCGTATACCAAGCATCATCAATGAGAATGAAATAGATTTTATTCTCATTCCCACCTTCTAAATCCGCTTACCAAGCGCCCCCTGAGCTTAGCCTGGGAGCGAAGGGATAAAAAAGGCAGCTCCTTTTCCGAATTCAATCCGTGTCAACTTTCTCCCTCCGCTTCCACTCCAAGTATTGTCGAGGAACAGCTCAATTCCCACTTCCATTCCCACTTTTCTTTGTCTTCTACAGGCGTAGCCGATAGAAATTTATACCGCAAGAATAATTAAGAATCAGTTCCATGAAATTAAATTCATTCCCAGTGGAATTAATTAAATGGCTCTCTATTCTCTTTCATCTAATTGTGGGACTTGAGGTGATCGAGGATATTCACTTTTTACACCACACACAAGGAACAGGTCCTCACACAAATGACCAAAAACTACCGTCAAATCGCCATAGGCACTATGGTGGCTCTGCGTTTCCTCCCCATCAACAAATCAATATTCCATCGTTTCATTCTGCTGCTGCTCTTATATGTATTTCTTAGTTCCTTAATTAACCCAAAGTCAACTCTTAGTAATGCCAGAGTTGAGGGATCGAGAGAACAGCGATCACTAGTTTGAGTGCTTATGCATAGTAGACAAATTTCATTATAAAAAAATTCTGCTGCTAGCTTCATCTTTTGAATAATAAAAAAAAACTAAGATAAATATGAAACAATAATAAAACCGTAATGTTAACAAATTGTGAAAATAATTTCCCCCATTTTTTTAATTGTGTTTTCATCAAGATATTTTAAAAGATAATCTATCAAAATTAGGGTTGTAACTCGAACCGAGCCGAGCCGAATACCTGAGAGTTTGAGTTTGGTTCGTTTATTATCGAGACGAGCTCGAGCTTAATTTATCAAATATAGTGATGGCTCGCGAGCATATTCGAGCCCTAAACGACCTTACCAAATATAAATTATTAATTAAATAATTCATCAATTTATTAAAAAAATAAATTATGTATTCTAAAAAATATAAAATATTTACTAAAATATATAATTTTATTCATACAGATGAGTTTTATTGGATATTTTATATTTATTAAATGTAAAAGTATCAAAATTATATATTTAATATTAAATATTAATTTTATATTTTACGAACTAGCTTATGAGCTTATTAACGAGTCTATTCACGAGCTAACGAGCCGAATACTGCTGAGTTTGAGTTTGGTTCGTTAATATTAACGAGCTTTATTAAACGAGCTCGAACGAGCTTCTATCGAATCGAGCTCCGAATAGTTCACGAGCGGCTTGACCGTGCCCCCTAGGATATAGTTTGGTTCGGGGCGGCGGCCGGAGGCCACAGATGGTGTCTGATCAACGATCAAACGTCAAACATATCACTGATTGATAGTTAAAATTTTTATTAGGGTATTCATTTTCACTGTATATAACTATTCTAAAAATTCAATGAGATACATAGGAGGAGGAGGAGTAGGCTGTGATCTTGTATAACTTGGAAGAGGCAGCCTGAATAGTGGGTGAGGTCAACAAGACAACAAATGCCTGCCCGGAGAAGCTTTGATTTGCGCAGCCTTTGTAGACTAGGTTATACAGGTCGCCGGCGGCAGCCCGTGCCGTCAACGCCAGCCAGATTACTTCAAGAATTAGCAGTACAAATGGGGGTGGACGATTAAAATACTGGGTTTGCAGAATTCTCGTGGATCTGTGAAAAAGTAGGCCAGAAGCGGCGGAGGCCCAGTCAAATATAATCTTAACATCTAATGTACAACCGTTTAGTCCCAAAGAGTTAATCGGTAAACTTTAATATTTTAATTGCTATTACTTTAAATTAAAATTATGTTGGATAAGGATTAATATATCTTGTATGCAAGATTATATTATAAAATTAATTATTTTATTTGATTTAATTTTAAAATCATAATATAATATAATTTGAGTTAAAAAACTAATAAAATTTTATAATTTTGCCAACATATAATTTGAATTATATTCCAAACTCAATTACATTACAATCTTAATTATATTATCCATAATCAAATATAACCTAAAAATCATTATGTCAACAGCTAATAATACAATTAATCTCAAATGAGTATGTTGATAAAATTAATAGTATGTCTTAACCCACATCTTCAAACCGATCATTAGACTAAGCCATCTACGCAATAAAAGTCGACCAGAAATAGTGGATAGACAAAGATAAATACCACGTTTTTTTTTCATTTTATTAACAAATAATTGGTCACTTGCGATACCAAACTCCCACGTTTAAATTTCTTACGCACGAAATAAATAATTGTTCAAACGTTTAAATAAACATACGCACATAAATTGATATTTTAACTTGCGTGATTCGATGCACGTAGCCAGACGGCAGTCATGCAATGCACGGCCATCGTGTTTTGTTGTGGTCAAAGCATCGCATTTAAAATCTCATTCAAAGGCCTCAATAAAATGACTTTCGATTAGAGGGCCCACTCTGATTGATACCGCTGATCGCTCCGCTTTGACTATAATAAATAATTCAGTAACAAGTTAACATGCACTACTCATTAGCTAATCGATCAAACGGGATTCTCTGTCCCCGTAACTCAACTCGTCGGTGATGACCGACGAATTTTCCGATCGTCAATCAGACACCATCATTAGTCTTCGATCGTCGTCCTGAATCAAACGATATCTTGGGAGAACAGTGAATCGGTCAAGATCGTCGCAATTACGATCTCGCCGGATTTGACGGTAAATTCGGTGAGATCGCAATTGCGACGATCCCCGACAGATTCACCGTACCCTTTAGGGTATAGTTTTGTTCGGGGCGGCGGTCGAAGGCCGCCGGTAGTGTTCGATCAACGATCGGAGAATTCGTCGGCCATCGCCGACGAATTAAGACACAGAGACAGACAGAATCTCGAGACAGAGGATTTGCTCTGCTAAATTACGTACTCCACATAAGTAATTTAAGATATGAAAATTTAGATTAAATGGTACAAAACATTGTGAAGATCAATCACGAGGAATCGAATTTGTAGTGCTTATCGACGGCGACGGCGACGTCCCAGGTGCAACTGAGGCCCTTGGATAAAACGACGAGATCGCCGGCGCCGAACTCGACGGCGGAGGCGTCCGGCGAGGAGCCCTTGACGTAAGCCTTCACCCGGCCCTTGAGGAGGTAGCACGTCTCCTCGGCCTCGTACTTGAGGGGGAACTTCCCCGGAGGACAACCCCACCTAGTCCATTTGAAACGCTTGGTTAATCCTAAGAGTTGAGCAGGGAGTATAATCGTCGTCGAGCTGTATTTACTCAGTAAATAAGTTTTATTCGAGGCAAGAATTGAGAAAAGAGCTTTACTTGGGCCATGCCTTGATACCGAGCTCTTTGACACGCGACTCGGGGATGTTTCTTTCGACAGTGATCCCTGCAGCGGCAGAGGAAGAGGAGGACGAGGCCATGGAGGAAGAAGGAGAAAAGAAAAAGGATGGAGCAATTTTTAGGGATGAGGACGGTCGGTGTGGTATGGAGTTGGTTAAATAAATGTGGAAAAGAGATGCAGCGTGACAATAAATAACTTAGGGGGCGCTTGATAAGCGAGTTTAGAAGGTGGGAATGGGAATGAAATCTATTTCATTCCCATTGATGATACTTGGTATACTGGAATCAGAATCAAAATAAGGATATAATATCCTTGATTTCATAATCCACCCCCCACTAGGTTATCACCAAACTCATACACCCTTCAATCAAACCCATTACCATTCCTATTGCCAAATTTATACCAAACGCCCCCTAATATTTATATGAGAGAGATAGGAACAGAAATGAGCAATTTAATTATTTCAATTTTTTTTAAAAATAATTATATGAGTTATTTATTGCAATTTTAAAATTTTTATGGGTTAAATCAAATAAATTAAATAAAACATTCAATTAATTTTATTTTCGATTAAATTAATCGATATTTTATCTATTCGATATGTTCGATTTTTATTGAAAAATTCATTCAGTTCTATTAATTTAAAAAAAATTGATTTATTTAATTTCAATTAATTCGATTCAATTTGATTTTAACCTAATTACTTAACCCTAAGTGGGAATAGGGATTAATTGTAGTTTACTTTGATTTGTGATATTTTGTTGACATTTGGTAAAACTTATTAGTATGCTGAAGCAGTTGATTCCTTCATTACATTTTCCAAGTCTCTATTAAGTTTTTCAAACGAAAGAAAAAACCTAAACACAGATTAGCTCATCATTTTCACCAATAATAAATTAACCCTAGTAAAAGTTTAATTAGGACCCTCTAATATTGATTCAAACATTAGCACCTAGCGATATGATATCCTTTAAATATATTTTGATTTGTCAGTGGATACGTAATCTAAACAAATCTCTCACGCATTGCATTCAACAAGGCATACACAAATCCCAGCGAAGACTTTTGAGCGATAAACACATGCACTATGTTTGTAAGAGAGATTTTTAATAGTTGAACTAAGTTTTTTAATAGCTGGCTCCTTTTGCCCATCCTCGTGTCCTCTAGATTTCCTGTGAAGGGGAACCAGAGCTGCAATGAACTGCGCCAGGATTCCAACAGGCGAGTTAACTTGAGGAGTCCTACCTCCGAAGAAACGCCGATCAAGGAAGCAATCCAAGCCTAACTAATGTTGGATATAGTGTGAATGGAAAGGGAGATAAGATGCTCCATTGTGAGTGAGACTTTAGTCCCACATTGAAAGTTTCTTGTGAATGAGAAGGGAGGTGGAGAATAAAAGGACTCCATTGTGAATGAGACTTTAATTAGTCCCACATTGGGAGTCCTAAGACATAATTGTTGGTTTATACTATTTCACAAGCATGTTAGTTGTGAACAAATGCTAGAGGAGAAGCTCTCTCTCATGCGTGGGTGCGCAAGGGGGTGCAAATCCAGGACCCAGATTTGTACTGAACCAAGTGGACTCGTGTGCGTGCACGACCTGCGCGCGTCGAATGTCAAATGTTTGGATCTGGACAGTTAATTGACAGTAAATAACGTTAATTTCGTCATTGATTGTTGCGAGGGTCTGAGCCTATATAAAGAGGTTGTGACCGTCAGAGGAGCCTTCGCAACTCTACGGAACATCGGAAAGTAGATCTGAACGTGAAAAAAAAAAAAAAAAAAAAAAAAAAAAAAAAAAAAAAAAAAAAAAAAAAAAAAAAAAAAACAACGCGAAGGTAGAATCTGAACTGTGAAATTGCCTCCGCTGGTGCTTACCCACATCTCATTTGATAACCCCAGCTTAGTGTTCCATTGCTTTACAAGAACCTAATAAGTAAAAGAGAGAATAATTATTTGATAAATTTTTTGACAAAGTCAAATCAAATTTATATTATTAGATTAGATATTTTCTTTATTAATATGTTAATTGATAATTTTTTATGAATATGTTAATTAACCGTTTCTTTATTAATTTTTTTATTTGACCCGCACATCAGTTTTGCCTTGATAATAATATCTTTTTTAAGTTTCATCATAATCATTATCTTATAAAAGATAGAGGAACCAATACTACTATATTTCATGGGGAATAAAAAATGGTCTCCACTATATTCAAAAATTTTCAATCAAAGCTTTTATTGGTCAAACACAAATAAATCAGCCTGACATGCTCGACTTGGTCATCTTGTTCAGTCGATCATAAATAGGTATGATTTACCTACTTCCTTTACATCATCTCCATCTCATTCATGTCAGACATGCATGGAATCTAAAAGTCATAAATTACTTTTTTTCATCTGAACGTGTTTCTGATTTTCCACTTGAAATAATTCATTTTATATTTGGGGTCCTGACCTATCTTGTCTAGCTAAATTTTTTATATTATGTTACCTTCATTGATCATTTTAGTAAATACACTTTGATTTTTTCTATGAAAAGAAAATCTGATTTATTTGACATATTCTGTCATTTTTAAAAATAAGTTGAACGATATTTTAATCGCAAAATACTCTCTTTTCATTCTGATTGGGAGGGAAATATTAAGCTCTTCAAAATCATCTTATCTCTTGTGGGATTGCTCATCGAGTCTCTTGCCCTTACACTCTAGAACAAAATGACTCTGTTGAGAGAAAACATGACATATAGTTGAAACTACCTTAATTCTTCTTCATCATGTATCGGTTCGACGTAAATTTTTGGATGAAGTTGTTTGTACTGTAGTATATCTCACAAATCGACTTCCTACCCTATTGCTCAATCAGAAGTGTCTTTTAGAAAAATATTATAATCAAATACTCCTGAATACACCTTTCTTTGAATCTTTGGTTGCGCATGTTATCCATGATTACGCCCATACTCTGAACACAAACTTAACTCTCGTTCATTACTATATGTTTTCCTTGGTTATAGTAATATGCATGATGGGTATCGTTGCTTACATATACCAAATGGACGTATATATACATCACGACATGTTACTTTTGATGAATCTCTATTCTCTTTTTTGGCAATCTCTTCAATCTCTCCTCCAGATACAGGTGGTACATTCTTGATGTCATCCAACATTATGAGAAGAGATGACATCCTAGATCTTACTCCAGAGCACCCTAATAACTCTTTTATACCATCAGAATCACCTCAAGTTGCTGCTCCAATTTTAGAAGTCTCACTGGTCGATGATAATATGCTTTCTAGCTCCGGATCCTCAGATAATACAAGTCCAGCAACAAACTCACCATGCCAACCCACTTCCTCATCACCATCAACGAGTGATTCAGATGATAATGCTCCTCGTCACATGCTTCCCTTAGGTGACATATATGCACGCTACCCACCAATGACTACTCTATATCCTCTTCCTCGAGCTCTAGTGGTCTGCTCAAAATCTGTTGAACCAACTTGTTTTACACAAGCAAACAAGGATCTAAATTGGCGTAGTGCAATGACTACAGAATTTGAGGCACTTCTTCACACTGGAACATAGAGCTTAGTTCCACGGACTCCCGTCCATGAATGTTGTGGGTTCTAAATGGATATTCCGTCTTACATCAGCTGATGGTTCTCTTGAACGGTATAAAGCTTGACTTGTAACTAAAGGATTTAGTCAACAATCGGGTATTGACTTCAATGATACCTTTAGTTCAGTAATCAAAATTACATCTGTTAGATTATTATTATTATCAATAGCTATTAGTTCTAATTGGTCTATCGACAATTAGACGTTTCTAATGTATTTCAACATGGTATTCTTTAGGAAACAATATTTATGGAGCAACCACCTGGGTTTATTCATCCACAATTTTCATCTCATGTTTGCTGCCTTAAGAAATCTTTGTATGGTCTTCGACAAGCTCCTCATGCATGGTTTCATTGATTATCTAAACGGTTACAGGCTCAAGAATTTTCTGGATAAAAAACTGACTCCTCTCTATTTTATAGATATAATGATGGATCTATAATATTTTTTTTCTTATTTATATGCATGACATTCTATTAACTGGGAATGATCAAAAATGCATTACAAATCTATTAAGCCTTCTCAATCAAGAATTTCCTATTCGAGAATTTCCTATTCATATATGTGTGACATTCTATGGATGAAATTTTATCTCTTGAAATTCGAAAAAAGCAACCTAGAGTATTTTGTTCAAGCACTAAGGCTAAATATAAAACTATAGCCAATGCAACATCAGAAATTATTTGGCTTCAATCCCTGCTCTCTGAACTTCATCTTGCATCACATATTGCACTAAAAATTTGACGTGATAATATTGGAGCAATATTTCTTACAGCAAATCCAATATTTATGCTCGTACAAAACATGTTGAGATTGATTTTCATTTTGTTCGAGAGCGCGTAACAAGTAAACAATTATCTGTTTCTTATATCTGTACAAAAGATCAAATTGTTGATATATTTACCAAATCATTATCTAAACAACATTTCAACAGACTATCATGCAAATTCAACGTCAGAGATCTCCCATTAAGTTTATCAGGGGAGTAAAAGAGAATAATTATTTAATAAAATTTTTGACAGAGTCAAATCAAATTTATATTATTAGATTAAACTTTTTCTTATTAATCTGTTAATTGACAGTTTCTTTATGAATCTGTTAATTAACAATTTTTATTAATTTTTTATTTGACTAAGTATTCTAAGGTCTCTATAAATTATATGTCTCATGGACAAACTATTAAATTAAGAAAATTATTTTGTTACATCTTCTCTTCTCTTTACTTTTCTTATTTTATCAACCAGGTCTGATAACAGAGAAAGTGCATACCGCATCTGCATTCCAAACTAGCCTCCTCATTCGCATTCTCTTCAGGCAGCTTTCATAGAGATGACACTCGGCAGAGGCTTAACCACCATGGAGAGGTTACCAATGTTTGAACCAGCTGCAGCGTGCAGGGCTGAGGAGGAGCGCATGCATCAGCCGGATGTTAAGGGCTAGCCATGGGAAGCACCTGAAGCCCTGGACCCAGTAGCCAAACCCACATAGTCCTAGCTATATACTCCCTGCTGCCTTCTACTCTACTCTCCTTGTTGACTGAAGGAGGAGGAGAAGCAGCAGCAGCACCTTGAGTGAGGAGTTTACCGTAGGCTAATTTTATGGAACCGTTTGTTGGAATGAGTAACCTTTCTTCTTCTTGGTATTTGGTTGGAGCTGAAGAGGAGAGGCGGAGGGGTAGAGGAAGAATGGTCGGTGGAAGAGGGTCCTTGAGAGGGAAACCACGACCTAATTTGTGATCAGTTGTAAAATTCGATAAATAAAATATCATGACTAAAGATTAAAATGGAAATAATCTTCTAGAGAATTTTGATTTTTTTGAAATTTTTAATAATATTTACGGGGATAAATGGGCACGAGGTAGACTAATTCCGAATTACTTGAGAAAAAGTTTACTTGAGAAAAAGTTTAATTTCTGGTACCCACTCGGTCTTTTAAAGACTTCAAGACCGCTTTCTTGCAACACTTCGCCACTAGCCAAATGTATAACAATACTCTGCTCAATTTATTTGCACTTAAATAGAAGCCGAAGGAAACTTTGAAGGACTACATTCAATGATTCAATCCGGTGGCTCTGGATATCCCGTCGGCTATTTTCGATCTGCTGGTGAGTGCTTTCTCATAGGGTTTGATGGAAAGAGACTTTTTCAGTCTTTGGTGAAGAAACCCTTGACAGATCTTGATAGAAGGAATCGAGTCGATCACTCCCCAAGATGCTATGACAATTTTACGCCTATCATTAGTCAAGTAGTCATTCCACTTGGAAATGCAACAAGTATGCTTGTAAGCTGTGGCAGATAGCAAACAAGTGTTTACCACCTGGAAGATCATTCCCAGTATATTCTCGGTGCTACCTTCAACGGGCCAAGCAACAAGGTGACTCTAATCATCGGTAGGATTAAAGGGCCCGCTCACCATCTATGGTCCCCGAGAGTCTCCCCAATCTCACCTAAAAGCTAATCGAAAGAAAAACAAAGGCAAACGCAAGGTTTCTCAGCGAGGGACTGTCTGTATGATCACTAGAGGCTCGACAAACGAAATTCTCATCGGGCCAGAAAGATCCATGGACGGAGATTGCAAGCTTCATGGTCAACACCAACAGGGGAGAAAAGGTATCCCCTTAATCAATTTAGGTCTTGTGATTTGGAAGGAGTAGAATCTCCTCACAAAGACACCCTGGAGATCCACTCCCTTAAAGCGCTTTGTAAACAGGGTATTTCTAGACACAGGTAGCTCGGTAAATATAATCTTTAAGAAGACCTTTGACGAAATGCAGATTGATGGATAAGACTATATCCCATGGTCACCTCGTTGTTTGGACTCATCGGATATGAAGTACAACCCCTAAGCCAAATTAACCTCTCCTTATCCTTAGGAGGGAAGCCCCTTACGAGGGCGAGGTATACACCCTTCATGATAGTGCACATTGCTTCCTCTTATAATGTGGTCATGGGAACACTGGCTCTGAGTGCCTTTCAAGCAGTGGTATCCACCTTCCACTAGAATATGAAGTTCCCCGTAGAAGACGAAGTTGGAGAATTTAAAGGAGATCAGTCAGCAGCAAGAAGATGCTACATTGATATAGTCAAAACTGAATCATGCAAAGCCCACAGTATCGGGAAAACTGAGGTCCATGTTGTTCAAGAAATACCAAAGGCCCGACCAATAGAATGGCAGGAAGAAGTGTAAATCCACCCAAACTGATGATACGAAACCACCCGTGTCATACCCCCGCTAAGGTGCATGTCCGATCGAAAATTGGACAACACCTCACATGCACAATGAACAATCTGAAATATTTATATATCACTCTCAAGAATATATAGCATAATCTCACACGGCTAGAACCACATAATCATAACAACAAATAAAATAATACATAACTACGGAGTTAATAATAATCATAATAACTCCGTAAAATAATGCGACAATCCGAAAGTCCATGGAAACAACCATAAGTCCACTAAAGAAACATAAATAAAAACAAGTCCACTAAAGGAAGTACAAAACAACTAAAAGGAAAAAGCGATGCTGAGAAACTGACAAATAGATCATCTCCTGACGGTACGAATCATAACTATCAACTATCTAAAATAGAAAATAAAGGTAAGGGATAGTGAATCTGGACGGATTCTATGAGTATAAAGATAGATAAATACATGGTAATAAACATGATATATCAAATAGAAAGAAACATTAAAGGTATACAGTCTCCGGAATATAGAGCATAAATCAATACAATATCCATAAACATACCTGACATCCACATAACATGTAGAGGCATGATCAAAAAATTCCCATGATACATCAATAAGTTACTTGTACTACTGAGCAAAACCAGATCATATACAATGCAAATCATAATTCATATAAGCATATCAATTAAGTGCAGCAATAATGACTCAAACAAATGCAGCAACCACAAGTAAAATATACAATGCATAATATGTGATTGATGCAATGATCTGATTCGTACACACTTCAACCACTACTATACTGGGTAATTGGGTCGATAAGATACAAACGCCTAACACATGTGGCAATGCAAAAAAAGTCCAACACTTGTGGCTATAAAATCCCAAAATCACCTGTGGGGACCCCCAACACCTGGGAATATCAACTGTCTGCACACAATTTTAGCTGAGCATGATACAATAGAAAATATGACCGATGATCCATCTCAATTACAAGTAAGCCAATAGTCATCAGCATGTAAACAATGAAAGGATTGTAGAATATGGAGAATTTGAGGGACTAAAAGGCAAAAAGAGCCTAAACTAGGGGGCTTAAGGCTAGAGTTGTAATTTGCTAGTGGAAGGGGGTTTCTACAAAATAGCCTTCCACTTATATTTCTGCCCTTCATCTTTCTTTCTGCCGATGCTTCTCTCCACCTTCCACCTTCTCTATGATTGCTTATCGAGAGCCCACACGGGCTGGCTCGGTTGGTAAGACGTCTAGCTGCTTGCATCGGACGTCTCAGGTTCGAGAGTCGCCAGTCGCACACGGGATAAAAACTGGTCTGTTGGCTTAAATCTCTCGGCCCCAGGCGCTTACCCGACCAGTAAAACGTGATTTACCCCTCTGACACTTGTGGGGTCGGACCAGGAGGCCGCTAAGGTGGCGGTTCCACCTTTTGCATGTATGATTGCTTGTCGAGCCTCTCGTCCTTGTGCACACGATCGCTGCTGTTGTAGCTTTCCCTCAAGCACGGATCAGCCACCAATCTCGGTGGTTCGAAGGTGAGTCGACGATGGGTATTGCCATTTTGTGTTCATTTTCTCTCTTTCAGTTGATTCATGTTAGAACTTTGACTTTGGCCTCTGTTCATTCCAAGATCGCAATTCATTGCCGATCTCTGGCGAGGAAGAGGGACGGGCTCTGAGGGAGGATTAGGGTCAATCTAGCTGGATCGGGGCTAGCGGTGATACATACTTGTCTTCTTTCCTATCACATCCGTTTTGGGCCGAGCATCGCCGGAGCATCCTTCGGTAAGTCCCACTATATTAGGGTTTCTTTATTAACAGTTTTGCGAGTATTAGAGTTGTGTGGATTGGAAGAACTACACTCATTGGATATTCGATTCGTTTCCACAGCCATATATTTGTTCATAGTTGTAATCGAGATCTGGAATGTGTTTTGTTGTGATTCTTGATTGGATCTTTGAATTATTTTCATGGGCTTTCGCATGTTTTGTGATGTGTTCCAAGGCTGTTCTTGGAGTTGTCAGGTCTGGGATTGTGGCTTGAAGCCCTTGCCGTGAGATGAGAAGATCCACCTATGTTTGATCTGGTAGAATGTTGGTTTTGTTTTGTATGGTTTCTTGCCTATTGCTATTCATATTTGGTTCCCTGCTTGAGCATCAGTTTGTGAGGTATTGGATTCAATCTGCTATTAGGTTTAGACGATGAATTATGTGTTGATCATGTGATCTTGTGTTTCAATCGTAAGCTTCATTGGGAAGTTGGATTTAAGTCTTTGTTCTTGTGTTGGTATTTAGATTTGTATTTTAGAATTTTTAATTGTCTCCTATTTTGATTCTTAGATGTGTGGGTCTCTAACACAGAGGGTAGTTTAGCTTGTGATCTTGTATAGATTTTTGTCGGGTGCTACTCTAAACCTAGGATAAGCCAAGTCTAGATTGGATTAAGGATCTAGAGCTAAACTAGTTGAAGTGGTACCGTGGGTTAAGCCAAGGTAAAACCCAACCTGAGCACTAATCCTAATTATGGTTAATTAGTGACTCTTACTTTGGGAGGGTAATAATTAGGTTCATATCATGTTACTTATCAATTATTTTGGTAACTAATAGACATGTACTTTAATATAGGTTTTTGACTTAGTTATTTTCTCCGTGAATTATTTGGATAGAAGGTTCTCTACACGCATGAACTATTATTGAAGGCGGATATCTTTGACTTATCTTTATTGGATATAGTCAAACTTTTATGCATGATTAGATATGGATACAGTAGGGATACGTATAGAGAACCTTAGAATACTAAATTAGTTGAATTTTTATTTTAAAAGACTTTATTTGGTCAAATACTTAATACTTTGTTAGTATTTTGTTAGTTTTGGATTCAATACTTTTACATTAGTATTGCATTTGTACTATTACGATGATGTGATAAATTACGATGATGCGGTGAAGGAGTTGGATATTTCGGATGTAAATATTTTCTATTCTATATAGTGGGTAAATTGTGATAATGTGTAAATTTTTTTTATTCTATGTAGTGGTTGAATTGTGATAATATGTAATTTTTTCTATGTTACGGGTGAGTAAATTAAGATTATATGTTTATATAAATATTAATGACAATATTTATTATCTTTATAAATTATTATAATTGGCATTTAATTATGTCACAAATATATATTTAGTTTGTTGGAAATGAATTTTAAAATGGAAAATGATATCCTCAGTTAAAAATCTTAAAAAAAACTCAGTAAATGACGTACATTTTACATGTAGCGATATCCGACGAATTTATCATGTCTCTCAGGGTATAATTTGATTCGGGACAACGACCGGAGACTGTCAATCATATTCGGATGATAATCAAACGTATATATATAAAATATTATATTAATCACTAAACGTTTTGATTTTTTTATTCAACGTATTCTTTTGAAAAATAATGAATCCTGGATCAGAAGGCTTAGGCAGCTAGCTTTTAAAAGAAATGAAACAATTATTCAGTTAGAGAGGTGTCGTCATCTCAGGTCAATGTGCAATGCAACAGGCTTGACTTCTAAACTTCATCTCCCCACGACCGAGTCAAATTCTTTTTTAATTAGAGAGAATAATACAAATTAAGAAATAAATCAATCATCATAATAGACAATAATATAAGAAAAGAAATTAAAAATAATTCTAAATTATGGAAAAAAAATAAATTAAAGAATATTCAATAGTAAAGTGATTATAATAATTAAAATTTTAATTTATTTATCTTTAAATTAATTGAATTTTCATTAATGAGCTTCGAGTGAGGAATGTATTTGTTCATTAGCTGTGCTACATCAAACAGCTAATTTTATTCTATTAATTAGCTGTTAACAGTTTGATTACTTGCCAAGGCATAAAGAAAAGAAAATAACAAAAAAACCGAAGGGAAATAGAAAGAAGATGAATTCCATCAGCCAATGCAAGCTAAATGATGGCGGTAAAAGACGATTCGTTCGTCGTTCGTCTTCATCGTTCTCATCAATTCGTCTCAGGGTCAATACGAAGGAGATAAATTACGCTTATGCGGGGAAAGGATGCAAGCTAAACGATGCATTAAGACATGTATATAAATATCTACGCGTGGGCACCCAATATTACATCGTCTTCTTCTTCTTCATTAGAAATAACGGAGAGCGACGACGATGGCTTCGACGGAGGACTGTGCTGGTGGTGCTGGTGTCGTTGTGTTGTTCCCATTCATGGCGCATGGTCATATGAATCCTTGCCTCGACCTCGCTCGCCTTCTCTCCGCGCGATATCCTTCCTTTTCCTTCATCCTCCTCACCACCAACGGCAACTTACCCCACCTCTCCCGCCGCCACCTCTCCCCGAACATCCGACCCGTCGGCCTCCCCTTTCACCCCGCTGATCACGACCTCCCCCCTGACGCAGACACCACCTTCGCCCTCCCTCAGAATCTCGTCACCCGCTTCAACCACGCCGTCCAGGACTCCCTCCCCACCCCCTTCCGCGACTACCTCGCCACCCTCCTGGCCGCCGACGACTCTACCCTGCTCTGCCTCATCGCCGACATGTTCCTCGCCTGGACTGCTCCCATTGCAGAGGAGCTCGGCGTCTTCCATGCCACCTTCTACTCCTCCGGTCCATACGCCATGTCCATCTATAATTCCATATGGATCAACCTCCCCCACGCCGATGGCCGCGACGGCGACGACGACGAGATCGCCGTCCCAGGAGTGCCCGGCGTCACTGTGCTCCGCCGCCAGTTGGCGCCCAACATGCGCTCCGCTGTGTTGATGCCAGACCACGCCAACGGCCGGTTCGTGCGCCGTCAGGCGGAGTGCTACCGCCATTCTCGCGCCTTTCTGTGGAACACTGCGGAGGCCATCGAGAAGCCCTTCCTCGATTTGTGGGCCAAGTCGATGGGGAAACCGGTCTTCGCGGTGGGTCCTCTGTTCGCCGCCGCCGGGGGTCGACGCACGGTCATGGACAACGGATGCATCGCTGCGGAGTGCCTCGCGTGGCTCGACCGCCACGCTCCCCGGTCAGTGGTGTACGTATCGTTCGGATCGCAGAACTGGCTGCCACCGGAGGAGGCGGCTGAGTTGGCGGCGGCGTTGGAAAGGAAGGCTAGGCCGTTTCTTTGGGCTGCACCGGCGGCGAAACAAGCCCCGCCACATGCGGCGATGAGACAGGGGATTGGTATGGTGGCGCGCGGGTGGGTCCCGCAGACGGCGATCCTGGGGCACCCAGCTGTGGGAGCGTTCGTGAGCCACGGAGGCTGGAACTCGACTCTGGAGAGCCTCGGGTTCGGGGTTCCCCTGCTGTTCCGGCCGATAGGAGCGGAGCAGTTCTGCAACCAGAAACTCGTCGTGGAAGTTCTGGGGGCGGGGGCGGCAACCGCGGCGAGTGCTGCGGAGACAGCGGCGGTGCTGGAGGAAGTGATGGGCGA
Organism: Boesenbergia rotunda; assembly: GCA_024364735.1. NCBI lineage: Eukaryota > Viridiplantae > Streptophyta > Magnoliopsida > Zingiberales > Zingiberaceae > Boesenbergia > Boesenbergia rotunda. Next base: position 159,622 of record JAGFNQ010002585.1, on the reverse strand, counting down.
CGGGGAACGGGGCAGAGAGGCGAGGCGCAGGAGCAAGGAGATCGCGGCGGCACTAGCGGCGGCCGTAGCGGATGGGAATAACGGTGGTGATGGCGTAGGCGAGTCGCTGCGTGCGTTGGATGAGTTCATGAGCTTGGTCAGCCGTCAACGTTGACTTGTTTAATCATTGACTGTCGTTGACTTGTTTTCTATTCTATTTGTGCGTGTAAGAGAGAGAGAGAGATAAATCATACCATGCCGACTGCGCAGTTATCCTCCAAAATAAAAATTAAATCGCCTCCCTCTTTATTATTTTTTATTAATCATAAAATTATCTGCATTGACTATTTTGGACGACATCCAGGATTTCCATTTTATATCTTCATGGTCCAACCTCTTATAACCATTTTGAGGGGATTCCAAGTTGCAACAAAATTTAGTTTAAATCTTAATTAGATTATATATATCGGTCTGTTAATACAAGAACATCTTATTATCCTTCTATTCTAACTACGATCTAAATTTTAGTAGTAGATCATCTAAGGTCGATTTTTCTCTAAATAATTAGAGTGTTCAAATAATTTTGGATTAGCTTGTTTTCCTTTTGTTTTTTTCCCCTTTGATAGTGCTCCAACTTAATCTTTGCAATTCACGCTTTTTCTATTTAAGGGTTTAGGTTTTTAATGTTTGTCTTCTCTTTTCCATGTGCAATAACTATAAACGCATGATACTTAAATAATCATCAAAGCAGCGAATCGATTTTTACCATCTTAAATAATCATCAAAGTCACCGGGATAGGGTGTCGGTGATCCTTATCCGTTTCAAAAGGGCAGCAACATACCTTTTGTTTTTTTTATTTTCTTCTATATGAATGAATAATAAAAAAATAAAATACGAAAATTGATTTCTAGGATACACCATTATTTTTATTGAAATAAAAATCTTTTTAATTTGTTTCAAGTTTAAACCTTTCAATTTTTTATGTTAATATTGAGGATATATTTATAAATCAAATATTTGAAATTGGAGATTCAGTCGTGACGTATTACGGAGAATTTTTCTTAATGAATAGTGGACCCGAGAACGTTATCTGTCAGGATGGCCTTCACATATATTTTCTCGATTTATCTTGATAATTGACATGGTGCAGCGATAAGGTACTAGTTAACCAGCATCCCTTCGTCAGCTATGGTCTCAAAATGGGCGCGACCCTGGGCGCTGGGCTTCAGACTGGCCACGCGAGCGCTCCGTCCGGTGGCCGGTGGGAACTCGTGGAGCGAGCGGTCACCAGTTCATTTTCTGCTTTATATTTTTTCGATTTATCTTGATAATTGATAAAATTTTTTATAAAATCGGATTGATCATCTCAAAATTATTCAAGTCGAAAGCTTAGATATCAAGTATATTTTTTAAAAATAATCATCAAAAGAGTGTAGGGTAATATTACCCAATAAGTAAGAGGAAGATGTGGATAGCGTCTTGTCTTGTGTGGACGAGGATCTTGATGCTTTATAAATTTACTTCACAATTCTTTTCATCATTAAATCTCCTACATTTTATAATTCCTCTTTAGGAGGCATATTGTAGGGTATTCAGTGCTCGTTCATGAGTCATCATGCATCTCTTTTTTGCTCATTTGTCCATTTGCCCTCTTCACATGCAATGATATGATCTATTGGTTCTTCAAACTTTACTCTGAGGTAATTGCATATAAAATTCTCTTCAAAAAATGTCTCCATCTGCATTCTCAGATAAGTAAAATTTTCATTGGATAACAACAGATGCATGCTAGAAAAAACTTTGAATAAGTGGCCATTACTCTATGATGTTAAGGCTTTACTTTGAGCACTTTGCTCAAATATTGATTATTAAAAAAAATAATTAACGAGGTTTTTTCAACCAACCTCGGGCGACCGGCCCGGCCACACGGAAGTTTCCCACCGGCCACTAGGGTAAATCGGGAAGCGCTCGCAGTGGACAGTCTAGAAGTCCAGCGTCCCAGGATTCACGCTCCATCTGGAGGGAAAATTTCTGCAAATGCACCGTAGCTGGGGATCGAACCGCGGATACCTGAGATAGCGATTAGTCGCCCTACCGCTGCACTTAAATACTGATTATTAGAACGTTGATCGCTTGGATATAGAAGGAATTTAATTAGACCAAAACCTTTTCTTACAATTGTTACAACAACACAAACTTAATTAAATATGTTATGATACATTTTGGTGTATTACATTTAGATCCACTAATCCAGTTTTTTAAATGATACAATGAGGTACAAATCATAAGTGAGGATGTTATGATGCTAGAACTTCTCACAATGATGGGTTACAGAGCACTAAGTGAAGCTTTCAACTAAACTTAATTCTGCTTGGTCGAATCAACTCTTCATCAAGAATCCTTTTTAAATCGAAGAAAAAAAAGAAGAGAAGCTTTTTGAATAGATGTCATTTACTCAATCACACCAGCAAGACCTTTAGATAACAACAATAATAAGATGCTATAGCCAAAGTACAAAATCTATCAATACTTACGATATGTATGAATCTCCAGTTTCTACTTACTGATGTAAGATGCTTGATTTGTAAAAACTTGTAGGATGAAAATATAATGCATGACAATAATAACAGGTGCATGATTTGGCTCTACGTGTTCCTAAATATCCTGCCTTGGATCAATATCGGCCCTTTCTCCTTCAAGTGTTCAATTACATATGAAACCAATACACTGCACTCGCGTGCATGCATGCATTATTGCTCTCTCTTTCTTCTTCTATTGACAACTACGTGAAGCATATAACATATTGATGTCTAATAATGTGGATCCTCACATATCTTGAACTTTATATCTTGTTTCCTCCAAATTAACGATAAGACCTGAACCTTACTTCACATCATCAGCAAAATGGCATGCATCCCTATTTGTATGCATTCGAATATTGCTGGCATGGCTTTCTTATGTTTGGTCCAGTTATGGCCTTAATTACAGAGAGATTCAAAAGCTAATGCATTCTCATCCAAAAGGAAATAATAATAATAATAATAAATTCCACTTTTCTATTATATGTATAGTTTTTCTCGACTATCCAAATAATGAGATATATATTTCTTAGGTTTCAGATAAACATCTGTAGGAGCTGATGTGTGGCAAAATAATTTGTAGCTTGCATGCTCTATTTTTGATTGAATTGTGGGGTATTATGCTTGGTGTGGATATGGCAATGTTTTTGAATGTTTGGATTGACAAGGCAATGTTTTTGAATGATGTGGACTTTTAGGGACTCTTTCATGCATGTGACAAATTTATCAAAGGTTTCAATGATCCATTTAAGTGAGCTTTATGAAAACATAATGAAGATCTTATGTTTTCAAGAGTTAAGAGTATCATTTTAGAAAAAAGGCCAAAGAGTAAAGCACATATGAAGGCCAATAAGACCTCAAGACACAACAAAGGCATGATACTTCCTTCTCCTCACAAAAACATGTTCTTTCTGTATTCTTAGTCATCTTAGAATTGCAAGTGATCGAGACGTTTGTGTCACTTATTTTCTTCACTAAGTAATCTTCAATGTGGATATTAATTTTCTCAAAGTTTTTAATTTATTTTGTTCTCATATTACAATAATTGATGTCTATTAAGTATTAATTGACATCTTTTAATTCTGGGTGATAGTTGTCATATCTTATTAATAGTGTCATTATTGAATGCTCTATATATATTAAAAAATTATAAAAGATGTTATAAAAGTCAATAAATAGGTATATATACCATTTCATTTTGGAGTGTTTTCTTTTACGCGCGCATTTAGGATTTCAAATGTATCTCCTAGCTAAGTATTGTTTTAAAAATATTTAAATAAATCAAACTTTGTTTATCTATGTTATCAGCAATATTCTCATAGTCAAGTTTAAATAATCATCATTCTAAATGAATTAATGGATAGATGAATCATTCATTGGTGCTTCCAAACTAATAATAAAAAAGAATATAATTCTATTTATCTATTGATCATACATCCATATGTTGGTGCAATCGACCCACAATTAATATTGATTAAGTTGACTAACCTAGAATTGACTCAAGTTCGAATTTTGATATTTATTGGTCGAGATGTCAAGTAGATAAGGGTTGACTGAATATTTGATGGTCGATGAATATGTTAAGTTAGTTAAGTGAAAAGTCAAGTAGATCAAGGTTGATTGAATACTTGATGAGATATGAAATGTCCAAATATATAGGTCACGGCTTGGTGATCTGAAGTCCAACAAATAATTGACAAAAGAAAAGTCCAAGTGGGTTATGATTAATTAGATAATTGATAATCGGAAGTCTAACATAGAGTTGACACGTTACGGAAAGTCCAAGTGGGTCACGGTTGACCAAACACTAGACAGTCTAGAAGTCCAACATGAAGTTGGCATGAAACGGAAAGTCCAAGTGAGTCACGGTTGATCTGAAAATTAGTGGTCAAAAGTCCAACAAATTGTTGATAAAAAAAAGTCAATATGGGTCATAATTAACCAAACATTTGGCGGTCAAAAGCTCAATATGAAGTTGACATGAGACGAAAAGTTCAAGTGGGTCATGATTGACCAGATACTTGATAATCGAAAGTCCAATAGGCAGTCAACAAGAGAAAAGTCGAAGTGGGTCATGGTTGACTGGACTCTTGGTAGTTGAAAGTCCAACAAGAGTTGACATGAGGTGTGAAGTTCTGACTGATCGATGCCACGCAATGATGAAATCTAGACAAGTCAAGATTGATCGGATGCTAAATAACAGGAAGTCTTAGTAGGTTAAGGTTCGCCAAATGTCAAGCAAAAAAAGTCATAGTAAGTTGAGGCAAACTAGATATCAAACAAGATGAAAAATCGGCTTTGATAAGACTGAAATAGAAATATTAGTCGATTGATAGTTAGGGATGACTATGGGGTGGGGTGAGGGTGGGTTTGTCATCCCCATCCCCACCCCCGAATTGTATCCCCGCCCCAATCTCCGATTTTGCCTAATCGGGGAATCCCCATCTCTGACCCCGTGGGGATTAAATCCCCATACCCGTCCTGATCCTCACTTTAAATTGATTCGTTATTAAAATTTAACTCTACTTATTATAAAAAATTATATAAAATATACTTATATAATAATAATAATTATTATTAGTAGTATTATTATTATCAAAACTATTGGGACTATCGGGGCTATCGGGTGGGTCGGGGGATGGGGATTGCATTCCCATACCTGCATGCAATCTACTATGGGGATTTGAAAAAATCTCTGAACTGGAACCCATATTTGATAACATTCCTCTGAACCCGTCTCGTTTCGGATTTTCCCCGCGGGGTCTCGAACCCATGGGGAAAATTGTCATCCCTATTGATAGTGATGTTGAAATAATAGAGCAAACTTCTGAAAGTTATAACTTTTGACTCAAATATCATAGCGAGAGGATTTTTATTTATGAAATAGAACTTGTTCAGAGATCTAGATTTCTTACTTAATATCAGTCGACTGATGACTTTAGTAATCTCACAGAAGTAAGATGATTTGATTGTTTGACTTGATATTAATCGACTAATGGTTAACATTAATCTACTGATCGCTTCAAAAATCAAACAGAAGCAAGTCAATTTGACCATTAGACTCGATTGATGGTTGATATCAGTCAACTAATGTTGATTAGAATTCGAACAGAAGCAAGTCGATTCGACTGATGATATCAATCGATTGATGGTTGATATCAAATGATTATTATTCAAATAATCGACAAAATCATATATATTTCAAAAAGCAGTTCAGAGGTCATTCAACAATCGGAGACTTGTATCAATCAATTATCAACTGATGCATAAGATTAATAGACTGATAAGCAAAAATCAACCCTAATCTAAAGGCTTTAAAAGAAGAGTTCGAGGAGTTTTTCAGGACCGATTCTTAGAGATTTGAGGTGAAATGTTGATGTATTTCCAGAACAACAAGTAACATTTCTATGCAATAAGAAAGTATTCAGAGTAAGTTCCTCATGGTAAAGTTATTTTCAATTTCATTTTCTTTGTATTCGTTTTCTTATTATGTTCTTGTAAAATATGTTGTAAGAGACTATTCTATCTACGAAAGGTATCCAAAAAGATAGAGTTCACAGTGGAGAGAGATCACTAGAGTAGATCTTGAAGTAATCATCTAACAGTGAATATCAAGATCTCGGAATTGTGCATGTGTCGTCAGTATTGATTTAAATTTTCACTGCACATTCAAATGACGAACACAAAATCAAGACGCAAAGCGATTTGAACTATTCAACCCTCTAATATGCAGATATCCTAATATCATGTTCCATGGGTTTGTTTTTGTCTTTTGTGTCCCCCACTTCCCACCCCCCAAAACAAACAGGGAGATCTATATCTCAAGGCATTTGTCAGCTTAACACCATGGATGGATTGGGTCAAGCCATGGCCTTTGACATTCCTTATTGGTATATGAGACTAGGCCTTCTAAGCCCATAATCACAAACAGATTAGTAGTTTTCTTGGTCCATATATATATGTTTAACTAGTGGAATTTAGATGAGAGAAGACATTGAGTTTTAAAATTCTGATCTGATACCTCTGCGAGCTTTTGCGACTGCATGTCATTGGCAAGAAGCTCTGGTGGCACTGCCAGAGGGGTGTGAGCGGCCACAAAGATCCATGGCGCTCGATGCGCAGCCATAACATCTCTGTTACCAAGAGCTTGGGTCATTTTCATTTCGTTCCATACCTGAGGATGATTCAATTTTTAATCAGAAATCTGATTATTATTTTTTTTAGATGATAATTTTAATGGTTAATTAGAGAAAACTTTCAATCCCAAATTGATCTTTGCATGCACTCTCCATTTGATAAATTTTTTGCATTCACTCTCACTTGATAAATTTTTTACATTCACTCCTTGATGGATTGAGTATAAAAGAGTGAAAACTCAGTATAAATTATTTGAGATTAAGTATTAATTTAGGAAATTTGAGTATACAGTTTCGATGACCCCTCATATGAAAATCTTGATGTGGTAGATGTAACCTCACATACTCAAATTTCTAAATTTTATATTCAAAATTTTCAAATAATACTAAATCTAAATCAATTCATATTTAAATTTTTATAATTTATACTGAAATTTTTATTATAAAACAATGTATACTCAATTTGTTTTCAAATTATACTTAAATTCCTTAAATAAATACTCAATCTCAAATCAAATAATTTATACTCAAATCTTTACAATATATATTGAATTTTTACTCTTTTATACTGATAAAAAAATAACACACAAAATTATCTTGTCAATCTCAGGAGTGCATGCAAAGGAATTTTCAGTTGGGGACTACATGCAAAGATGTATTTAAGATTAGGGAATTTTCTAAAATTTCCTCTAATTTTAATGCTATTTAATAATTATTTTTTCCTAGAGAGCAATACCAAAATTATATTATTCTTTTCATTCGTATACTATTTGTTATTTGGTATAGATTTTAATAGAATAATGATTGGGAGAGTGAAATAAGAGTGAAAAATAGTAATACATAATCTTACTTCACGATCTCTGACGGTTCACCGTACCCCAGGATATATTTGATTCACGACAACAATTCGTCGATGGTATCACGATATCCATTCATATAAAATATCACGTCATGTCATATTATTCACTATAATTTTTACTTTTCCATTTTCATTCTCTTTATCATTGCTAATTTTAATAAAAGGCATAGCAAGTTTCTTCGACTAAACTCGAACATGATGGGACATTGGAGTTATCGTGGCAAATTAATATAACATTTTCATCCTGAACCACATTGGAACGCATGCAGCCTGCTCTTGTTGGGTCAACCCAACCTTGATTTTGAAACATTTTAAATAATAAAACATTATTTTATTTTTTTGATTATGTAATTTCGAAATAGTTCGGAGCTTTATTAATAAAATGCAGCACAATTTCCTTGTAATTAATAAATTTCGTAAATCCACGTCAGCCTCGCCATGCAAACCTTCATCTGACTATATGCGCCACGAAGGCGTCCAGATCTGCCGAGGAGCTACCACCCTCCGCCGTGGCCCGCCTTACCTCCGCCCCCAACTTCCTTGCCCGCCGCCGCACCTCCTCCCCCTCTTCGCCCATCAGCCGCTCCACGGCCCGCCTGACTGCCTCCGCCTGCATGACCTCCGTCCGTCTCTCCCACTCGCGAGCCGGGAACCCAACCCGCAGCACGTGCGTCACCAGCACCGCGTTCCGCGGTTGGTCGGAGTGCATCGGCCACGCCAGGATCGGGACGCCGGCGCCGAAGCTTTCGACGCAGGAGTTCCACCCGCAGTGGCTCACGAACCCTCCCGTTGCCGGATGTGATAGGATCTCGACCTGAGGCACCCACCCCCGCACCACCCTCCCCCGCCCCTCCACCCGCGAGTAGAACTCTGGCGGAAGCCACTCCCTCTGCTCGTCCTCCCCAAAAATGTCGCACCGGTCGGCATTCCGCAGCGCCCAGAGGAACTTCCGCCCGCTGGCCTCCAACCCTGCCGCCATCTCCGCCACCTGCTCGTACGAGAAGGTTGACGTGGTGCCGAACGACACGTAGAGAACGGATCCCGGCGGTTGCTGATCCAGCCACTCCACGCACTCGTGACGAACCCCCATGTTTTGTCTCGCCGCGAAGTAGTGCAGAGGCCCGATGGAGAAGGCCTTCTTGCCTTCCCACCCAGGCTCGCGCGCTATCAGGTCGATGAACGGGTCCTCGATCACCCGGCACGTGTTCAAGAGCAGACCTTCGTCGGCGGCCATCATGTTCCATTGGCTGTGAACGAAGTGCTTGAATTCCTCTGTTATGCAGCCTTCGTTAGACACTCGGGGAAGCTTCAAACGTTCGATCACCGCCTCCGGCGGCCGGCCGCGCCCCTCCCAGCGGTACAAGAAGCTGGAGATAGCGGAGACAGTGTGGAAGCAGATGCTCTCGACGTTGGGGAGGGAGGCAGTCGTGCCGGCCGTGAACGTCATGGACGAGTCATGGATGAGAACGACGCGGCGGGAGGCGGCGGCGAGAGATCGGAGGAAGTCGGCGAGAGGGTTGACCATGTGGAGAACGGCGTCGAAGACGGGCTGAAGATGGCTCGGGAAGTTGACGGCGGCGTCGGCCGTCGGGGCAGGGGAGGAGAATTGAGGCAGCGGGAGGTCATGGAAGTAGATTCCGCCGCAGTTCTCGGAGCGGTCACGGACCTGGCGATTATGAGTGGCGGAGCCGACGTAGTGGACGGCGAGCCCGCGGGCGGCGAGGACGCGGGAAAGGTGGAGAAACTGGTTGAGGTGTCCCTGTGCCGGGAGCGGCACCATAACCACGGCCACATCGTCGGCCCCCATGAAAAGAGTGCAGAACAAATTCCGTGCGCTGATGAAATGATATAATATGTTTATGTAGAGGAAGAAGTGCAAGTTCAGATGAGATCGATCATGTGTCACGTTAGCGCTACTGTCTTCATCCTCGAACAAATTAGCTAGAAGACAATTTGTCTGCCCTGGCCTTCACGACGGTTCTCTCTTTTAATAGTCGAGCTGGTTTCAGTCGTTGGGAAGACAACTAAATTAATTAAGAATGAAATTGAAAGCGAGACTTTAAACATGGCCGTAAGATAGATGCAGCGTCCCCATTATTGGTGTCTCGAGACACTGCATCGATGTCTCATTCGCAGCAGCTTGCAGTGGATTAGTTCTCCGTCAATTCGAAGAGGAAGATTGATGGATTTTATGGATTAGAACAGGCAATGTCCATCCTGCCGCAGTAGTGTTGTTTCTCCATCAATTCCGATCGAGAGCAACCCGGGTGTACAGAGAGATTTATGGATGGGAACGGGTACCGATTGCTCGTCTTCGTTCCAGCGCCGCAGCGGGCAACCTGACAGATCATTTTATTACTTTTTTTTAATATTATTACTTTGAAATGACCATATATATATATATATATATATATATATTTGAGTAAGGATAAGAGTGAATTGAAGAGTGAATGGAGAGTAAATGATGCAGTTATTGTAACACTCGATCGCCGACACCACCCGCCTCTGATCATCGTGAATCAAACTATTCTAAAAGATCGGTGAAATCATCGGAATCAGCAATTATGATCTCGTCGCATTCACCGTCAATCCGGCGAGATCTCATTACCGACCCTGCTTCATCATAACATAGTTTGATTCGGACGGCAATCAGAGGTCATCGGTGGTGTCCGATCGACGATCGAACATGTACACATTAGCTACACGTCATTCACTCTCCCAAATTTACTCTCCCAATCATTACTCATATATATATATATATATATATATATATATATATAATGATGATATTATACGCTACGTTTTGTGCGCTCCTCTTCCGCTACTGCCACGGTGGCATCCAAATCACGTTTTCTAGTTTTATTTAATTATTTCTTTTCTGTTGTAATTGCGTTTCCTCTCGACTGTCGCCGCCGTGCCTGCGCTCGCCTCCAGCTGCCCGCCCGGTGTACCCGGTCAACGTCCATCGCCTGCCGCGCCTTCTCGTGGAAGAAGAAGAGAAGATGAGAGAGAGAGAGGATGAGAAGTCGCTGTAGCCGTCTGTCGCCGGCCGTCGTCGCCCGTCGCCTGCTGCGCCCGCCCGCCTCCAGCCCTCCGCTGTACCCGGCCAACGCCCATGCCGCGCCTTCTCATGGAAGAAGAAGAGAAGACGAGAGAGAGAGAGCATGAGAAGTCGACTGTCGTCGCCTGCTGCGCCCGCCCGCCTCCAGCCTCCTCCACCCCGCAGTTTATCGGTGGAAGAAGACGGTGGAAGAAGACGAGTAGAACGTAAAGAAAATTACTTGAGAAAAAGTTAAATTTTGAAAAAATAAAATAATATTTTTTCGTGATTTTATACGTTCATCAACGTAAATTAACATTTTTTATTTTATTTTTCAAAATTCTATTTTTTTCTTTATTAAAATATTTTTTCTCAATTAAATAATTTATGCATAACCTAACTTATTCATCCGCCGACACCTTCATTGCGCGACGCCGAAGGCTTCTTCCCACCGCCGACACCTTCTTCCCACACCTTCATCGCGCGACGCCGAGGGTTCTTCCCACCGCCGACACCTTCTTCCCATCGCCGTGTCGTTACGGCTTCTTTCCACCGCCGACACCTTCTTTCCACCGCCGCGCCCGCCCGCCTCCAGCCCTCCGCTGTACCCGTCGATACACCGATAAACTGCGTGGCGACGACGGCCGACTTCTCATGCTCTCTCTCTCTCTCGTCTTCTCTTCTTCTTCCATGAGAAGGCGCGGCAGGCGATGGGCGTTGGCCGGGTACAGCGGAGGGCTGGAGGCGGGCGGGCGCGGCAGGCGACGGGCGACGACGGCCGGCGACAGACGGCTACAGCGACATCTCATCCTCTCTCTCTCTCATCTTCTCTTCTTCTTCCACGAGAAGGCGCGGCAGGCGATGGACGTTGACCGGGTACAGCGGGCGGGCAGCTGGAGGCGAGCGCAGGCACGGCGGCGACAGTCGAGAGGAAACGCAATTACAACAGAAAAGAAATAATTAAATAAAACTAGTCATACAAGAACCACAAACTACATATAATATCTCTTAAGTTAATTAATATTAATATTTTTTAATTATAATATTATATTATAACTAAGTTAATTATTTTTACTATTTTTAATTATAAATTAATTTACATAGGACTACTTATTTTAATAAGCTCGAAAATTGGTGGTAGGGTATTTTTATATTTTTACTCAAAGTCGAAAATATAAACGTTTGGTGGGTATTTTTTATTTTATTTTTTAAAAAAATGTAATTTTTGAAAAATTTGGTTGAAGAAACTTATTTTTCAAAAAAGAAAATATGATTTTTTAAAAAATAAAAATAAAAAATAGAGCAAACCAAACGACTCTTAATTATTTTGAGAGAGAAAATACCCTTGTAAATTAAGAAGAAGCTTAACACTAAATCTTATTTTGAGAGAGAGAATATCATGTTTCCAATAGTAAATTATATTATGTCATATTCTGGTACGTTAATGTGGTATGAGAACTTAAACGTAAGAGACAATTGGGGGAGAGGATGCTTGGTAAGTTGGCAGGGTAATTATGACGAATTAATGGGTAAAAGAGAGTTGAAGTTTTACGGAATAGATAGATAATTAATACATAAATATTATTATTTTAAAATTTAAAATTAAATTTGGCAAAGTTAGTATGTCCATATTCTTCAAGCGCTAGCCACAGCATCCGGATTAGTAGTCCTCGTGATTTATCTCCTTCATGTTCATCCCGGGACGAATTGGCGAGCACTGGGACAAACGAATCATCTGTTGCCACCTCTAATACCATCGAGTAAGTCTCCACCGAATGGATTGATATTTAGCGCGTGCGGTGTTGTCATTTTGAAATTTAGGGATTAAAACCTAATAAAGTTAGTCCTCCACATATGCTAGCCATAATATCTGAGTTAGTAGTCTCTATGATTTATCTCCTCTATATTAATTTTAAAATATATTAGTGAAAATACTAAGAGGAACGAATGCTTTTTAACACTTCTAATACTATCAGTGTAAAATTGTAGTAAAAAAAAAAATTGATATGGCTCTTTTAGCAAAGAAACTGATAATTATGATATTAACAATTATATATATCATATACAATCTCAAATTTATGATTAAATAATTACATAATCAAATATGACTCGCTATTTAATGCATATATCCTCAGCTCATATGTCGGCAACTCGATTATTTCTTATTTTGTCACCCGTTGCAGACTGCGTAGTCATCACGGTGGGACTCAATTAAAGCCAAATACAATCTTATTTAATTTCCTTTATGATACGGGGAATAATAAGAGTCTTTTACGTGGGGAATAATCATAGGCTTTTACGTGTGCTGAGGAAGTCAGAAGGAAGATAAACAGACTTATTAAGTACAAACCCGGTCAGGATGACCGTTCCGATCGTCTTCATCCATGGCTCGTATCCATCAGCGAATCAGGAGGCCTATCCGGTTTTGTACCCCTGACCGGACAGCCTAGTCAAATCAGCTCATTTCCTGTCACACAGTTGGACAATATTTTCTTCAGCCCAACACCAGCCCGCTGGCCCGCTCCGCTCAATCAGCTCCACTCTCCTATTCCCCAGATTGGTTCAACATACTCTGCGGCTCAATTTCCCGATTCAGATCCCTGCACACCTCTTGTTGATGCACCCCGCCCTCAAGGTCTCAACTCCCTGATTTAGTGCCCCGTACATCTTCAGTACACGACCTCAAGGGCTTAGCTCCCCGACTCAGTACTCTACTCAGCCACTCGGCTCCACGCTCAGCATAGCCACTTGACTCCACGTTTTGCTCAGCTCTAATAGCCCTCGCCAATCAAGACTTCAGATAAGTCTTCTCACTTCTTAAAGTTTAATGGGCCCAATGGATCCCAATCCTCAAGTGGATATTCATCATTGTCTTGTTGTTGGATTGAATTTGATACTTAATTATATTGGGTTTGAGACTTCTCATTTTTGTGAATGTGTTATATGGATCGTATAGTTTTTGTAATGTGATCCTGTTGACAAGTGAAGAAGGTTCTCACTCGGATGACTCGGTCTGACCAAGATGACCTCGGTTGCGATAGCGTGTGAGTCGGGGTCGGTCTCGAGAACTAGTGGGACACAAATGGCTCGGGGTCGGACCAAAACAAGAGCACAAAGTGGAGAGGAGGGAATTTTAGTAGCAGGAATCGGAACCCCCTCTTTGGAGCTCCAAGAAGGGTTTATATAGGGGAGGGAGAATCCCTCTGTCTTATCAAAGCTGTCTTATCTCATTAAAACCTGATTAACTGACAGGCTTCTCAGTTGGCAGCCTTAGTCACTCTATTAGTCTATCATAGCCGCCTGACAATCTGCCAAAACTATCCCCTATGCTCTTGATTAATGTCTGCTACTCTGTCAGGTCATAATTGTGGTAGTTGTCTTTTCCTTATAATAGAAAGATTTGGGAGACCTCGTAGCTATTGACAGTCTGATCGCAGTCAACCAATTTGGGCGGCATGACCATTCGATCACTCAAGCGTGTTGTATCGGGCAGCTGTTAGCCAGCCAAAGTCTGGCCGATCGAGTGAAGGTGGTCGGTCAGATGAGCTAGGCCCCTTGACTACCCCTGTCCCGGGACGGACTTATTGCCAAGGAAATCCACCCATCTCTGGCACGTAGAGGTCTGCTCTACTGTCCTAGCGGGTCTGACCGGCTGATCCCGACCGTCCAGCTGGGCTATGCAAGTCACGTCTTATAGAGGGATAGGCAGTGCACTTAAGTCGTTGGATCAGGGAGTTCCCGACCGGATGCGCTGGCCGAGAGGTCCCGAGAACCCGACCAAGAGGGCCCGACCGAGAGGGCCCAAATATCTTTGGTACTTCGCGCCCGGCCGGGAAGTCCCGACCGGGAGAACCCGACCAAGAGGGCCCGACCGGGAGGGCCCAAATACCTTTGGTACTTCCCTTACTCAAGGGAACCTAGCACGTGTTTTTACCTCTGCCCGACTGAGCCGTCCCAACCAGGACCACCCGACTGGATGTCGCCGACCGATCCCAGCCCGAGCCATCCAGAGCCCTAATCCCTTAGGTTATGCTGACACCTGGTGCGCCCGACTACCTCTGCTTGACCGAACTGTGATCCGACCGTGTTCTTCATCAGATATCAAAACCTACCCGACCCAGGGGCGGAGCCACCCTTGGGCTAGGGTGGGCTCCAGCCCCACCACATTAACCCAATATATATATATATATATATATATATAAGCTGATACCATACGCCCAAGCAATACGCCCATGCCGACGTTTTTTTTTTTTTTTTTATTTAGAATTTCTTTGTTATTATTTGGCTCGTCTTCTTCTCGACAGCGAGCGGCGGGGACGTGGACGGTGCGGAGGCGGCGGCGACACCAGCACCTCGTGTCTTCTTCCTTGCGCGCACTCGCGCTCCCGCGCTCGTCGCCCATCGCACGTCTCCGACGCTTCGGCGCCGTCGCCGCCCGGCGCCGGTCGCTGCCTTCGCACTCCTCGTCCTCTATCGTCTGCGACCCGAATGGGCGACGGCAGCGTGGAGCGCGAGTGCGGCCAGGAGAAGACGGCGGGTGCGCTGGTGCGCCGCCGCCCCGGCCCCGCGCCGCGCCGCGCTCGCTGTCGCGAGGAAGAAGAGAGCAGAATAATTAACAAAGGAAATTCTAAAAAAAAAAAAAAAAAAAAGATCGGCATGGCGCGTATGTTGGGCGTATGGTATAGGCTCCTATATATATATATATATATATATATATATATATATATATATATATAGTTCAGTGGGCTAATTTTTCTTTGTATCTGTTATCCTATCCACGTTCCGTCTTTTATTACCACCTGCCAACACCTCTTCTGCCGCCTTTCAATTTTTTACCGCTTTCAATCACAAATTCTGCTGCCGCCGCCTTCCAATCACCATCCGCCCATCGCCTTTCTACAATTTTCTGCACAGGCAGCATAGCTTCTGTCTCGAATTAATTTTCTGCATAGCTTCCAATTTTTTACAAGTATGATTTTTTTTAATTGGTTACTTTTTTCTGCAAGTATAACCGCTTTTGATTTCTGCACAGCTTCCAAAGCAAGTATGATTTTTTTTAATAAGTTATTTTTTTCTGCCGGTATAATTGGTTACTTTTTTTATTATTTGTTTGATGTTAACCAATATAATTTCATATGCATTATATTATATTAGATTAATCAATAAATAATATTTCTTTTTTATTGGATATGATAATTTTTGTGTCTATTTATTTTAATACAGAAAACACAAGAAATGAAGAAAAGAAAAAACTATTAATTTTTTTTAAAGCAAAAAATCAAACATCGACAAGTCAATGACATTCTCCATCCAATATTGATATATCAAATTCTAGTGATCAACAACCTAACAAATCTCCTATAATGGAGATTGATGTTAGTTCTCTTGAACCTGATCCGGGATTACGCACTCCAATATGGAAATATCCTGTTAATCTAAGGGATGAAATTAGACGAGCTTATATTAAGATGGGGTCATATCAACCTATTCAGAATGAGTATCCACCGACCAAATTCGGAAGTCAAAATCGAAGATTCCAAAGTCATTGATTTAAGAAATTTTCTTGGTTAGAATACTCTCCTTCGAAAGATGCTGCATTTTGTTTTCCATGCTTCTTGTTTGATCATAAGCATCTTCCTCCCCATCCTGCATTTACGACGGATGGATTCAAATATTGGAAGCGAGTTAATGACTATGATAGATGCGCATTTTTTATGCATATAGGATGCAATACTTCACCACATAATAATGCTGTGGAATATCCTGATAATTTGAGGAATATACCTCGTCATATTGATAAAGTGATGAATGCACAATCTTCAGATGAAAAACAGAAGAACAGTTTGAGGCTTACAGCAACTATTGAAAGTATTAGATGGCTCACTTTACAAGCATGCGCATTTAGAGGGCATGATGAATCTTCATCGTCTAATAATCGTGGCAATTTTATCGAGATGATAAAATTTATGGGGAAAATAAATGAGAATATTAGGATATCATCTTAGAGAAAGCTCCAAAAAATGCAAAGTATACTTCACCAGATATTCAGAAAGATATCTTGAATATTCTTGCGAATCAAGTGAGAACCAAGATTCGTAAAGTAATTGGGGATGCAAAATTTTGTATTTTAGTTGATGAAACAAGAGATACATCTAACAAGGAGCAGATGACTATCGTATTAAGATTTGTGGATATTGATGGTTTTTTACGAGAGCGGTTCTTTGCCGTTGTACATGTGACTGATACAACTGCCGTAACACTTAAGAAAGAAATATCTGACGCTCTTGGTCGTTGAGACTTGCATATCCACAATATACGGGGACAAGGATATGATGGTGCTAGCAATATGCGTGGTTGTTGGAATCGATTACAAGCACTTTTCTTGAAAGATTATTCATGTGCGTATTATGTACATTATTTCGCTCATCAACTTCAACTAGCATTAACTGCAGCTGCTGAAAAAGAGGTATCGATTTGGTTATTTTTTTCAAAATTGAATTCCATTTGTAATCTCTTTAACGCATCTCCTAAACGCCAAGCTGAGTTACTTTCTGCTCAAAAAGTTAAAGTTGCACATATGATAGCTATTGGTGAACGTGATACTGGTAGAGGATGCAATCAAATTGGAAATTTATTACGACCTGGAAAAACTCGATGGAGTTCTAATTTTGACTCAATTTGTAACATGATTGATATGTATAACTTTGTGATTACTGTGTTAGAAAACATAGTGCATGATGGGTCCTCTTCTAACTCCATCCGTGGTGAAGCTAGTGGTTTGTTAATTGCGATGAAGTCTTTTGATTTCATATTTATATTACACTTGATGCAAAAGATAATGGGGTTAACAAATCTGCTTTGTCGGGCATTGCAAGAGAAATCTCTAGGCATTTTAAATGCAATGGACTCTGTTTCAACTACTAAAATTTTGCTTCATACTTTGAGAGAAGAAGGTTGTGTTATTCTACTTAGTTATGTGAAAGAAATTTGTGCTAAGTATGATATTGAGATATCTGATATGGAAGCTCGTTATAAATCTGCTATAGGTCGTTCTTGTCAATAAAATGATTCAATCACAGTTGAACACCATTATCAATTTGATGTATTTGTTGCTGCAATCGATTTTCAAATTGAAGAGCTTAATAGTAGATTCAAAGATGAGGCAGTCAAACTTCTTAAGCTTAGTTGTGCTTTGGAACCTAAAGAAAATTTTAAACTTCTTAATGTTGATCACATCTATCGACTTGCTGATAAATTCTATCCTCTTAATTTCGACGCACAAGATTTGCATCACTTGAGAATGCAATTAGATCACTATAAGGTTGATGTTGTTGGTCATGAAAGATTTCAGAATTTATCAACTATTTCTGAATTATGTCGAAGATTAGTTGAAACAAATAAATCAGGAACCTACCATTTGATTGACAGGTAACTTTTTTCTTATTTGTTATAGTTTATATATTATAACTATACCATTTGATTAATATATTTGTTTAATTGACAGGTTGATTCGTCTTGTTTTAACTCTTCCCGTCTCTACAGCAACAACGGAACGAGCATTTTCAGCTATGAAACTTGTTAAAACAACTCTTCGTAATAAGATGGAAGAAGAGTTTTTAACAGATTCTATGGTCATCTACATTGAACGGGAGTTGGTTGAAAATATCGATAACGATATAATCATTAATGAGTTTGATTCTAAGAAGAACCGAAGAGCACAACTTCAATAATATTTTTTTATGATTTTGAATGTATTGAATATTGAACATTTTTATTTTATGTTTCTACAGGTTAATATTCACATACTTTTTATATTATTTATATTTTTGAATTAATTAAATTTTTGTATCAAACATAGTAGCCCCATGTAATTTAAAAGTCTGGATACGCCCCTGACCCGACCGGATCATAATGTTATATATAATTTGTAATATTATATTTAAGAATGTGTTATGTTGTTTATAAATGTATAATGTGTAATGTGAATGTGTCTGAAAACTATCATTTGTGATGATGTTGATTGATATGTATATACAGAGCGCCCAGGTGGTCAACCTGGGGGTGCACAGGCCCACTCAGGTGGGCCTCTTTTTAAAAATTTTAAATTTTTAAGTAATATATAAATAATAAATATGAATCACTCAAAGAAAATTAATTAAAATATATGATCTTCAATACTAAAAAAATATAAAATTAAATTAAAAAAAATAAATATAAATTTTAAAACATTATGTATTTTTAAAAAAATATCAAAAATACTCAAGTAAACATTTCTTCCTCTATGTTAATGAATTTTTTTATAACATCATTTTGTTATTTTTTATAAATATAAAGATTTTTTTTTTTGTACAGGGCCCTTCGAAACCCAGGGCCGGCCCTGTGTATATAAATAAGGAAAAATGTGAAAATGAGGTGATGTCAGTGTAAGAATTAGAGACAAAATTTTAAAATTTCGTCTCTAATTAGTAACGAAATATTAATTTTCATCTCTAAAAAGGACAACATTTTTAAACTTCGTATCTACACTTAGCGATAACTTTTTAATAATTCGTTAATATTCTATCGCAAAGTCTGGCTAAGTTTCAACTGTACCGTTAATAAATTTAGCGTTGAAATTAAATATTTCGTCACTATTAGAGACGAAATTTAATCTCCATCTCTAAAATTATTGATATAATTAATAAACTTCAATCTCTATTATTAGCGACAAAATATTAATTCTGTCGATAATTTTAGAGACGAATATTAAATTTCATTTCTAATAAAAGATTTGATTCTGTCACTAAAAGATGTCAGTGACCAATTTCACAGCTACGACATTAATCGTTCACTAATAGATCACTATGTTCATTTAGTGATTGATTAATGATCGATAATTCCATCCTTAAAGTGTTTTTTTTACTATAAGTGTTTTTTTTTACTATAAGTTGCAAGTACTTTGAGCTAGCTATCTCGATAAAGCACACGAGTGAAATATTTTCATTATTTCTAATTAATGCCCATATGTATAATTTATTTTTCTATTCAATAGCCTATTTATATTGGTCAACTAAGAGATAATTAATTCTCCTTATATTAATGCAAATGAATTTAAAGGAAGCTCATATTTATAGATATGAGAATAAAACATTAAGAGACAATTAAACATACATATTGATAATGTATAAATGAAAGATTATAAAATGATCCTCCCTCTATTTAATATATGGGCTTTTACTCCATCAAAAAAAAAAAAATAAGAGAACATTTGATTTGCTCCATTTTTTATTTTTAATTTTTAAAAAATTATATTTTTTATTTTTCTAGAGAATGACATTATTTCATTCTTTAATTTTTCAAAAAACGCTACATCTTTTTCTGAAAAATAAATTTGAAAAATACAAACCAAATAAGTTTTCTAAAAAATCGTATTTTCTCTAAAAAATAAAAATATCAAACACAGCCTAGGTAAAAGAGAGGTTAAAAAGAAAAAATATAATTATTTAATGGGTTCTAATTTCTTCATTTGAAAGTTATCCTAGCCAATTAAGATATATTTATTTGCAAGTATCATATTATAAAAATTATTTAATTCAAAATTTTATACATTAAGCAATATATACAAAATATTAAATTTAATTTATATATTCATATTGATAAAAATATATATATTATTCTAATAGAACAATCTTCTTTTCAGCTTCACATCTTGGTACCGCCCATCCATCCTCGATCACAGTCCGGACATGGCCATGTTCTTTAATCGGCTGCTGTCACTTTGAAGATTTTACAAGATTTTAAAAGCAGATTCCTCGATCGACAGCAGCGCTAGCACGTTGTCCATGTGCGTAGGTTTGTACCTGGTACCATACATTAACAATATGTACGTGGTGTATATTTATTAAATTGTACTGTAACGAGGATAAGCATATATATAACCTGCGAGTAGTTGCTTGCTCTGTGCGTTTGGACTAGTGGTTTTGAGAGAACGTATGTTTTCATAGTTATTGGCATACATGGTATAAGAGCAATTAAGGGCCGGGTTGTTTGAACTATTGGAAGTAAAGATTTCTCAATTATTAACTTTATCAATTCTCGAGTTTAAATGAAGTAGCAGGGAACTGAAAATATCTTATTTTTGTTGCTTTGGAGTAGTGTTACGAATTAAAGCTGAGCTAGATTGTTAATTATAATGAATCAAAGCATCAGAAATTAAATAATTTGATCAGCTTTATGATAGCAACTCGAATCACATTAAAGATCGCAGTAAGGAGCAGGTATATCTCAAGGAGCAATTCGGTCAAACTTTTACTATTTAAATACTACAGTATTTATTTATTTATTTTTCCTGTCTCCTACTCCTTTTGCAGTTTGATCAAACAAAACTCTTTTCTGTGTCGCCTACTATTTATCCAGCAAGAACAGAGATGTTTTATGGATAGTAGTGTACATGAGCATGCAACTGCAGGGCACAAATGATAAGTTAGACAAACAGCCCAATGGAAATGATAAAGGAATAGAAATGGTGGAAGTAGATTTTGATGGCGAAACATTCAGTGTCAGTGAGGATTCAGAAGAGGATGGCCTTCAAGATGAGGAAGACCTGAACTTTGATTCTCAAATGGTTGATACTCGGTGATCAGAAACTTTGGGATGGGAATGAAGATGATAATGCTGAAAATTGTTCAGAGAAATATGAGTCAGGTCCTGCCTTTAATTTAAAGAAGAAGATTCAAGTAGTAGAGAACTTACATCCAAGTATGGCAATTCTATTGCTGCGGGCGATTCAGAAGATATAGATAGAAATCAAAATGATGGATTGAAAAAGGAGGACAGTGATGATGATTTTGATTCTAATGCCTCCATCAAGGTCTTTACTCTCTCATGAAATGTCCAAAATTGAAATCTCATCCAATTCGGTTGATAATTCCAAAGTATGTGAAAATGTCCAGAGGACGATTTCAACTTTTTATCACAAATGTGGAACCTTCCGAAAACATTTGTTTCTTCATATATATGTTATTATTCAGTGTCCAGTTAGTTGATGTAAATATTAAAAGTGAAGGGGGTTTAATGTGACATTCGTGTTTGAGACTAGATGCATTGGTTTATATATTATATTTATATATTTTTTTTTTTTTTTTTTTTTTTTTTTTTTTTTTTTTTTTTTTTTTTTTTTTTTTTTTTTTTTTTTTTTTTTTTTTTTTTGTTTTTTTTTTTTTTTTTTTTTTTTTTTTTTTTTTTTTTTTTTTTTTTTTTTTTTTTTTTTTTTTTTTTTTTTTTTTTTTAATATCATCAAATACAAAAAAAAGCCCCAGTTGTGGAAATACACCGAAATGAGAGGCACAATCTGCTAGTTAATTCCCTCGCCGGCGAAACCCGTTCACATGGACCAAATTCGCCGCTTCCCTCTGCCGATCTCCGGTGTCGGCGGCGCCACTCCGTGCTCTTTCCTTTGGCGTGCTCAGGTATTTCTCAATTCTACTCATTTCTATCCATGAGAAAGAGCTGTTGGCCATTAATGGTTGGCTCGGCAGGACAACGGCGGCGGAGCCACGGTAGCGGCGGATGAACTGGAACTGAAGCAGGCTCTCCTCCGCATGACCCTCGAGCTGGAGTCCACCCGCGCCACCGCCCAAGAGGAGCTCCGTAAGATGGAGTCGCAGGCGCTCCGCCTCACCCGCCTCCTCGAATCGGCCACCCGGGAGCGCGACGAGGCACGCCACGCCCTCCTCCTCCTCCTCCTACACCACCAGGCCGACCACCCTCATCCGCCGCCCGGCTCCACCTTCCTTCCCGTAGACGAGGCGGTTGCGGCGGACATCGACGACGGCAAGAGCAGCAATCCGCGGCGGCGGCGCCGGCGCCTGCGCCGGCGCTGGCGGAATTGGAGGCCGCGGCGGCGAGGAGGGGACTTCCGGAGAAGGGACGGCTGGTGGAGGCGGTCATGGGGGCGGGGCCGCTGCTGCAGACTCTGCTCCTGGCGGGGCCCCTGCCGCAGTGGCAACACCCGCCGCCTGACCTCCACGCCGCCGAGATCCCACCCGTTACCATCGCTTTGACCTCCAACCCGGAGGCCTCGCAGCCGCCGTCTCCATCGCCGACCTCGTTTTGGAATTCCTCGCCGTCGTCCTCGTCGCTGGAGAGCGGCAACAACATGTTTCAAAACGCCGCCTTTGCTTTCAACAACTCCGCGTGATCAAAATCCTCTCCTTTTTTTCTTCTTTTTCAGTGTGGTGACTGTTCGATCTTCTCTATAATTTCTAACCGAACTGTATGTATACCAAAAAAAAGCAAAAAAAAAAAAAAAAAAAAGGTTTCCTCGCCGGCTTACTTTGCCTCTGTATTTACATCTACCTCTTCTTCTTCATCCTCACTTATTTCACTGTGTGTCTCACTTTGTTGCATCAATGGAAGCAGTTCAGTTTTGCAGCTATAAAGCACAAAGTAATAATAATAACATAATGATTCGCAGGTTAATTTTATGGATAACTTTTGAGTTTTTGACTCCGAAAACTAACTAATTAATTAATTTAGCAAATGTATCAGCAGAATGATAGATTAGATAAGATGAATCCTGTTGATAGTAATTAATTTGTCGGGCAGGAAACAATGATGAGATGAGCCGTACGTGAGTAGGATAACAACTAAAGCTGCCACCTTCAAAAGAAAATAAAGAAACCAACTTTGACAGGGCCGTGTCCACATCTTATTGCTTAACCATATCATTATTATACGCTACTACTGTCTATCTATCTGCCACTCTTTTTTCTTCTCAGAGGATTAATTCTTTGTTCACGTTAATTAGCTAGCATATCATTATTATACTAATGAGATAAAGTGATATACAAAACCATTAATCTATTTGATGACCTGCATCCTGCGAATAATGAATTTAAATTTGAACTAAAAGTCCTCTTGTGAGAAAATGAATGTGAACATCCATTGCTCAGGATGACATAATAATTAAGACCAGTAGCAAGCCGACACGGCCGGCCCTTGTACGGGTTCTTAAACTACAATATTGTGATAATCACGAACTATAATTACATTATAACAATAGTCATAAATCACCATTTGGGGATGAAATGTTTTAATTATTGGCTATAATATAGCAAGCCAATTAAGAAATGGCTGGATCTTCTCGATCTTCCGATGTGGAAATGGTTACTCGCACATGGCGAGCAAAGGAACAACTTTAGAGTTAGGTGAGAGAAATCCAAATTAAGAGTTTTCAGACACTGGAAATATTTACAGAAGCCTCCAAGGCTCGTTAGGCATAATTGACTTGGAGGATATTGATCAAAGAAATTAAACAAATAAATCACAACTATACGAATCAACAAATTGGATCCAAATATTCTATACATTAATATTCCGTTATAAGTATATGATCAATTCCTTTGTAAAAGAAAATTGTAGGGTTTTTTTAGAAAATAAATTATTTTTGACCGACCTAACTGATTAAATTAGATTGATAGAAGATATGACTTACCTAAATTGACAAGTCCATCCATCCAAGCATACGAATAATTTAACTAATCTAATTTATAAGATTGATTATACCAACTAGAGTAATTTTATCAATCAAACTAAGCATATTGACGACCAACCTAATTTACATACCTAGTCAACCCAATTTGACCACCTAGATAACCTACCTCCCCTACCCAATTGGATCTATTAGTATATATGTCATGGCGATCGAACCGATTGACGTTCTTAATTATCAAATGCTAGAAATTGATATTTTATTTTCATTTCTTATTTTTTATATTTATTTGTTGGCAAAATGATATGATTAATAGAGAATAGTATAAAATTTTACAATTCAACAAAAGAAAGAAATTGAAGAGGAAGTGCATGTCGCTCTCTTGATTTGCTAATGCGTATGAATGGTGTCGCCATCGCCATCTAGTACAGATGAAACTATGCAAGTAATCAAACTCTGCAAGCCGAAGTGCTTAGCTAGCGTTCCATTAGATAGATTGATAATTAAAAATTAAAATTGGACAAAGTTAGTATGTCTGTCCTTCTCATATATTAATTAATCATATCATTCGAACTAATAATTTTTATAATTTATTTTTTTAATATTAATTTTGAGATGAATTGATGAAAATATTAGGGTGAATGATCGTTGTCCCAAAGTGACTACTTAGATCATGAAAATTGGAAATTATGAGTCAATCAAAATTCTTCACTAGCGGGGCCCAATCCGGATGTTGGTCATTGTTTGCTCGTGATGGGCCCCACGTGTTTGTCAGACAACTGTCAGATGCATACTTGCTTTAAGCGCGTACAGGTGGCTGCTTTGACGTCTTCTGTTCCTTCGTCCCGGGAAGGAGCGTTCCTAGGCAAATTTTCATTTTGCCCCTCAACCTATTAGATTATTGAATAATAAATCTGTGGAGGACATTTGTGAAATATATTATATATAGATTAGAGTCTCTTCTTTGTTTTTTTTTGTTTTTTTGGTTTATTTAGATATAATATATCTGGTGTATTTTTGTATATTCATAAAATTTCCAACTTTGGCAAAATAAAAATAAAAATAATACGATAACTATGTCTTTTTTTCACGCATCTTTTATAGCATTTGTTGAAATGGTAAAGGTATAAGAATAGGCTGTCATGTTTGTGCCGAACTATACGAAAAGGATGCTTCATTTTATTTTTCTACGTTGACATGATGATCATGATGTTGATGGGGAGCAAATATATGCATTAATTGTGATGTTGAAAGAGACAAGCAATATATAATTAAGCATGGTGATCGGATTCCGAGTTAACGATAACTCCATGGAATTATAACTTGATAATAAGATGCCACATGCAATTGTATCTTTTTGATTGTGACAATGTATTCAGGATAAATATATATACACATTTATTAAATATTAAATTCATGTTGCTGACTTGGAGTGCTACGTTTGATCTGTTTTGTTTTAATTTACTTAGAAATAGAAAAAGAAACAATTGTTTTAGGGTAGTACATTTTGTTAGAAAATGGATGGGAATAAAAGAGGTGGATGGAAATGGTCTCTTATGTATATGGGAGTTTAGTCTCGTATTTGGGAATGAGGGGCTTGAAGATTATTTGAAGTTGTGAGAGGTTCTTTCTCACATATGGGTTCGTAGAAGGTATTAAACCCAATTGTATTGAACCTAGGGATTCATGTGTGAGTACAACTTCTGTACATCGAATGTTGGACTGATCTACTCAAGTAAATCAACTAGGTATCTTTCTCTCCTGACTCGGTGCTCAAGCGACAGTGACTCACTCGGACTCAGCCGACTCGGGGTCCTACTCGAGAGCACCCGACATACACGTGAAAGCACTCGCCACTTGATGGCTTAGCCTTTCATAGCAACTCATCCTAATCCGTCCAACTTGGCAATGTGAGATCATCAAATTCAAATCATCCTGATAGATAAGTTTGATTTTGATTTGTAATTTTCCCCTTTAACTCTAACGAATCATTGTGAGGAAAAATATCTAACACATTTAATTAAAAAAACAAGAATTGATTATTCTATTTCAAAAATAATATCTATTTCCACATTGAAGAAAAAATGGCTAGATTGACGGTCAAATTGAGCAACCAAATCGGTCACAAAAATAAGAAAGGTGAGCTCATCAAACTAATAGCAAATAAATTAGCCTAAATTGGTCAAACAAACAAGATGGACAAGTTAATCAGACTAGATAGATTGGAGTCTAGTGGGCCAAACGGGCTTCAAGGACTAACCAAACTTGTTTGGTCAATGGACTCACTAAAGTTTAGTAGGTTAGTTGAGCCAATCAATTTATTCAAACTAACTGTTTTGTCTAGGCAATCGAGAATAATCGTGTTAAGTCGTAGTTGCAGAGTTGATCATCCAAGTTGGACAAGAAATATAGAAACTAACTGTTTTTCCCGACGAGCCTTGTCACGCTATCCCGGAAGCCGATCGTCAATGGCGCTCTCCGCCTCCTCATTAGTAGGCGAAAGAATGTTTCATTGAGTTGCAAGGGTAGAGCTCAGATTTGTGCCCTATCGGGTTGCCTCCTTGCGGTGATTGATCGGAGGAAGTCTGGATCTGTTTAGGTGGTCGACGTTCTTGTCACTCTCAAGTGAGCAAATGTATAGTTAAGATTTTAATTGTTGGAAATTTTGTCGGTGTTCTGTTCAGACTGATGCATGCATTGAATCCATCATGATCCGGAAGCATGATGCCATGATCACATTTAGTGTAGTGGGAAGAAAATGGATGGAAGATCCATTTATTAGTTGAGTTCATATATTGGATTTGTCTGTTGGAACATGAAACATGAACGGTAACTAATTGACGTGCAATAATGCACGGGAAGATTAATTAGAACAGGAGGGACGTTATGGAAAAAGTAAATATTGTATCAAATTGATGAACTATATATTTGATTAGTGGATGGACTACGAAGTTTATTATGATGTGAGGATCAAATAATTGATGGATAAGAGTTGGGATTAATTGAAAAGGTAAACTAATTAATTAATAGGATGATTACGATAATGAAATTAACTCTACTACTATGATGTGACTATTAATTTACAAACCATTTTTTTCTTTTTTGTAAATAACTAAATAAATATGTCTTTTCATACAGGATATTAATTTGAGTTTAGACTTCTAGATGGAGAGCTCTCGTTGTTACGGACTACACTTCGAAGGCGAGTACCTTTTGACTTATCTCCGTAGATATTGTCAAGTTTCTATGGATGATTTCTTTTATGGATAGTGGCGCGATTTACTTTTATCTGACCTTTGTTTATCCTGCTTGATACTTACTGCTTGACCCTTTGACATACTCAAAATTTATTTTCAATACAGTCTCTGTGTTTGATACTTTTATTCTGATAAGTACGTGTGCATCGGAAGATTTGCATATTATATACTTGACACTTATTGATACATAGCATTATTGCATGCCTAGTAGGTTATTTGTAGGTCATGATTTATGTTTCAGACTTGTGCATGTCATATTTAGGTTTGCTTGATGGGGGTTGTGTGTGTTAGCGTTATGCGCCATCTTTGTATTATTACATAACTAGTGATCTTTGGCTCCCTTGTGGTCGAGACGGGTCATCAGTCATATCAGGATCTGCACGCACTGTCACTCTTGGGTTAGTGGTACTATCAAGAGGGTGTGTGCAGTTGCCCTGTCAAGGCTCTGCTCGACCGCTCACGAGTAGTGGTTCCTACAGCGTGATAGCAGACACTGATCCCTCTTTCCCATGATACAAAGAGATGAGAGTGATACTCCCCCATATGACTCGGGGTAGAAGAGTATCCTCCGCCAGTATCCTGTCTATTCAGTCACTTAGGAGCAGTGATAGCAGAGTACGTACAGTTGTCATAACTCTACCCACTCAACCTCACTCATGACTGGTGATGATGGCTAACTAGCGTCAAGGGTCACCATGTCATCGCATCATGTACACAATTGTATGGATTACATTTGTTTGTGTTTGCTGCATTTGTTTGACCTATGTTTACTGCATTTGGATGACATGCGCATGCAAGAGGTATTTTATTTGTTTATGGTCTGGTGACCATTCAAGTTCGAGAATTTGTGACCTTCATAACCCATAGGTGAGTTTGATATGGGTATGTACTTGCATGTAGTTTATTGATCATGTATTTTAATTTTTTCTATAAGACTGCATCTGCTTACTTCGGTACTGCTGTTGTATGACATTTTTACAACCATGTATATCTATCTGTTATATACTCGTGGAGTCCCCTTAGACTCATAATCGTTTGCTTTATTTTTTGTTCCAGGCTGATGAACTCAGAGTCGTCAGGAGAGAGATATATATACTATGTGAAATTAAGTGATATACTTCGGATATTAATCGAAGTAATATGTATATAATTACTGAAGTATAGGAACGTGAAGTAAAAATGATGGAATTATTACTTCGTCACAAAATGACGAAGTCTTTATCTGGTCTAAACCGGTTCAAAATTGAACAGTTTATGAAGTAAAAAAACCCTTTTACTTCATCGATTTTGTACAAGTACTAATTGATCACATATGACTTCACAGGTTACATTAAGTAATAAAGTTAATTATTTATATGACTTCATAATTTTTTAATTGTGATATATTAAATTTTATATTTAACTTTGCCACTTTTAAATTTGTCGAAGTCGTTTGTATTATATTACTACATCATTTATTTATAGTGTTGAAGTAAATAATTATATTTTACTACAACGTAATTTTAAATTAATGAAGTAATTTATATGAACAACTTCACAAATTTGAATTAGGGCGAAGTAAATCTTTTCTTTAACTTTGCTATTATTTAAATTTGTCGAAGTCTTTTCTATTATATTACTCCATCATTTATTTATAGTATAAAAGTAATTAGTCATATTTTATTGTAATAAACTATAATTGAACAAAATATTTTTCACCACTAAAATAAAATAAATATACTATAAATAACTATCATAATCCAAAATTGTATACGCAAAAATAACATAAACATGTCCAACTGTACTCAAAAGTGTATTTACAAATCGCTAAATACAATTCAGAAATTTATATCATAACTTACACAACCATTAGACACTGACATACATGTAGACAAATTTGCTTCATTCACTTCTTACTTCATCATACTGCGATTGATTATAATATTGATTCTTAATTGATCTTGCAAACTGAAACATTAACAAAAATTTGAAATAAATATTCTGAAATATAACACCAATACATAGAAGTAGGTCATAGAAATAATTGTCTCATCAAGGATAATAGTTTGATTAATAATAGCATAGTGATAAACACAAGAAAAAAATACTATCAAGTTCAGGAATTTTTTTTTTACCTTTTTCTCCAACTGTAGTTTTCATCTAAGATTATTTCTTTCATGTAGTGCATTACATAATATCCATATTCAGTACTATCACTTTATTTTAGATTACCCTAATGAAATTTAAAAGTTAATGTTATTAGTCACAATCCAAAAAAATAAGAACTATGCATTGATACAAAAATACCTAGCTTAAATACATACCGGCAATTGTGTAAAACATGATCCTTTTGAAATGTCGTTAGTTATCCATTTAACCAACCCATTGGCAGGTCACCATGCCAAATCCAATTCACATAACTTTGATTAAAACCATGAAAATAATGATGCTCTACAATAAGGCGAGCCGATCCTTTTTTAAGATTATTATATTTGCAACAAGGACAATGAATTAAACTAGAGTCCATATTGAGATTTTGTAAACATCTAATGAATTGTTCCACACCCTCTTCATATTATTTAGACCTTCTATCCAAGTATATCTAAGATTTATCCATTTTAATAGAGCAAAATTCTCAAATAAATAAGCCACTATAAAATTTAGAGTTGACCAAAATCTAAAGATTTTAAAGTAAAAAATAAAAATTATACAAAGCAATAAAAAAATCTAATACAATAAAATAAAGAGCATCTTAGCATTATATGAGATTTTCAAGAGCTACAAATATGCTAGCTATATTTATTATTATAAATATGCTAAATTATAAATTATAAAATGAAATAATAACTTCCAATTTTTTATTGCGAACCAAACAATCGTCGAGTATAAAAAACCTAAGTTCAAGTTCTGCATCAATCCATCATACGTGACAAACAAAATTTATTAGCCTACATCCCAATTTCAAGTTTCGCATCATCCCATCACCCTAATTTCAAGTTCTTCATAAATTATAAAATGAAATAATACTTTTAATTTCAAGTTCCATAAATATTTTAGAAACATGCTCGAATATAAAAATGTGAAACAAACAAGAAACTTGAAAACTTTGTCCGGTGAAGAAAACATTCGTCGACTTCTTATTACCATCTAACAAGTATGAAAAATTTATTTTGCAAACAATAAATATGTATCCTAAAAAATATTAGCTTACAAAATTGTATGAAAATACCTAGCTAATAAAAGAAGAGATTCCGCTCACAGAATTGTACTCAAATTATAAAAATGTTAGTTTAAAATGGAGTGCTTGCAGAGGGTGGCATAGGGTATTGTTTCTTTGATATGTTCCAAGTAAACAGATCTAATGCATATTTATATTTCAAATTATGAAATAATATACCACAATAAAATTAATCTTCACAACAATCATTTGCTGATAAACTATACTCTAGATGTCAATATCACTTGACAGACTCTCAAATAGATGTAGAGTTTAGACATGTTTTTTTTAAAAAAACGACGAAGTAATGTATATAACTTGTGAGATTCCGCTCGTAAAATTGTATTCAAAAATAGAGAAAATCTTAGTTGAAATCTTACCGTTGAGTTGAGCAGGGAACAAAACCCTAGCACTATCGATGGAGAAAAAGAGTTGCAGGTGAACAAAAATGCAACACGTGCCCTTGAAGAAGAAGAAATCGACGCCCTCCTTGAAGAAGAAGAGATTGACGGAGCCAAACAAAGATCACCACGCCTTGAAGAAGAAGAAGAGATAGCACCAAGTGAGATCGTAGCGCAAGAAGAGATGCGGACATTGCAAGAAGAAAAAGAGATCGTACCAGGAGAGATCACGATGCAAGAAGAGATGCAGAGAGAAGGGGCGTACAATAAGGAGACAAGCAAGCAAGACTTGCGTGCCCAAGAAGATGGACGCAAGGCTGTTGCGTGCGGCGCAAGAGGAGATGGGCATACGGAAGAATTGGGTTTTGATGAGAAAGCTATAAGTTGCGGTTCAAGTTTTAACCCAGGCAGCGGCTTATTTTTTAAAAAACTGGTTTAGACATATTACTTAATTACAGTTTAATTATAATTTTTAAAAAACTTATTACCTCATCAAAAAAAAAAAGAAGTAAAATGCTATTAAAAATATGAAGAGAAGCCCGCTTTTTATAATTTATGAAGTCTAAAATAGTATTTACTACGTCAATTTTATTGCCGAGGTTAAATATAATATATTACTTCGGAATCAATAATTACTGAAGTAATTATTGATGAAGTCTATCATCAAAATTCTACTAGATATTTGCCGACAGTCCCACTTCCCGTCGGATCAACTTGTTCTTGGTATTTATATTTACAAATGATTTATTTACATTGCTATCCTATTTTATAGATATGTATTTGAGTTTTATATTGTTTGTGTGCCCCGAAGGGGCTGATGGTGTTTTGATATGTCGGAAGTCATACCGGTATGTAACTTTTATGTTTTATGTTTGTCTTTCGTTTTTTTATGATATAATTTTCAGCCATGTTGGCTGAGATCGATGAGATAGTTGTGTAGATCTTATATCGAAGATTTATATTGTCCGCCGTATAAGAGAAGTATTTTCCGATTTTATCAATGAGCGGCCCCTTGAGACATGACACAAATCACAATCATCAATATAACATATCTGTAATTTAATTTTATTATCGTTAGCCAAATGGGCCAGGCTGCATCTCAAACAGGCCGGGCTTCTTTGAGCATTCAGGCTGTGTTTACTCGGCCGAATGCAAATGAATTAAAATGGAGAAAGATGGAAGAGAGTATTATCTTGCGGCAAATAAACAGGATGGAACAAATTAAAGAAACAAGCGGTGGAATAACTAGGCAAAAAGGGACAGTTTTGGAGCTCGCGTGGCCCACACTTGCCGCCGTGCTACCTGTTAGTGAGTTGGTAATCCAATCGATTGGAGATTGTGTTGCCTGCATGTGCCACTATGCTAAGGTTTTGTCGAGGAGGTGCAGGATCCCCCCAACAATCACAGAGAGGAAGTTAATGGTGGTCATGAAGATCCAGCCAAAGCGAGAGCAATCACATATTGTAGAGCTAAGATTGAGTTGCCTTCGCTTGGTTGGCACAACGCCAAGCTTCAGAAAGGAGTTGATGACGCATGCAATCACAGCTAGAAAATGGCTGGCTAGAGAGACAACATCGCAATTTACAGGTAAAGGAAATGCATCGAAGTTATGACGGCAGTACAAAACAAAGAACATCATGCATTAAAGTTCATGTCCCCTTGTGTTATAGAGGAGTTGGAGATGAGTAACAGGGATCATAAATCAGCCAAATCACGAGCAGTTCTAGCTAGAAACAAACAGGGATGAAGTTGTAAGATCGGTAGAGGGCTTCGGAGTAGGTTTCATAGCTCAACTTAGTAGAGGCAAAGCAATACCTCTGGTGCCGTTGTCTTGTGGGGTACCTCAGCAATTAACGGAAGAGATCGGCTGGAAGGTGTTTGGAGAGAAGAAGTACTCGTAGAAGAACCCGGCGAGGCCGCCGCCGGCGAGCGGCCCGGCCCAGTACACGCCGTGGTCCTTCCACGCCCACCTTACCAGCGCCGGCCCGAACGCCAGCGCCGGGTTCATAGCCGCGCCGTCGAAGGCACCGCAGGCCAGAATGTTAGCGCCCACCACCAACCCTATCGCGAGAGGTGCGATCGCGCCCCTTTTCGCGTCCGCCGCCGTCGCGTACACCGTGTACACCAGCCCGAAGGTCATCGCGGCCTCCAGCACCAGCGCCCGCAACGGGCTCACGCCCGCGGCGAGGGCGAAGGTCGCCGCGTCCAGGCCGCCGGTAGAATAGCCAAGCACGGCGCAGGCCGCAGAGGAGCCGAGGAGCTGCGCGATACAGTAGAGGATGCTACGGGGAAGCGTGATGTGGCCGCCGATTAAGGCTCCAAAGGTCACAGCGGGGTTCACGTGGCCGCCGGAGACGTTGGAGGCCGCCGACACGGCTGCGAATAGGGCGAACGCGTGCGCTAGTGCCGTCAAGACGAGTCCCTCCGGAGTCGATACCGATCCGCCAGTCATCTTCTCTGCGGTCGCCGGTGGGGAATATTAGCAAACGGGTGGTGTGCATTTGAAATATGGCGAGAGAGAAAGTGCGTACCGACGGCGATAAGGGAGCCGCGACCGGCGAAGACGAAGATGAAGGTGGAGAAGAACTCAGCGAGCCCCGCCCTGAGCGCTTCGGGGTGAGTCACCTCCGCCGGAGTTCCGATGGCGAGTCGAGGGATCGGCATCCTATCTCCTCTGCCTTTTTACTGACAAAGTCAGTGAGACTTGAGATGCAAGGAATTCCACTTGCTAGCCACCGGCTCTCTGTATTTGTGCAGATAGGACAACCGAGAACAGCCGGTAACAAGATCACAAAATTCAAAAAATCAAAAAATATCATTAATTAATTAATTAATTTTCAATTTTAATATTAACATGCATATTTAAATCTCTTTTCCCTGTCACGCAACTTCGGAATACGCCCATCCATTTGTTTATCACATAACGCTTAACGAGTTAACGTTCTACTGAAGGGGCCAGCAGCCGAAGAAGAGGAATTGAGGAGGAAGGTGACAACGACAGCGAGGACGAAGGCGGCAAAGCAGATGCCGCCGCCGCCGCCAATAGGGAGGGAGCACCCTCCCTACATGTCTAGAGCGAAAGAGAGCGCTCCCACAGATAGACTGACTCGGATGGTAAAATGTTTAACTGTTTGATCCGGAGATTTCAGGTTCGAGAGTCGTCAATTATACACAGAATAAAAATTTGATTTGCTGACTTCAATTTTTTCGACCTCAGACATCTTATCCAACCAGTAAACTATGATTTACCTCTTTTTGAACATTCTTGGGGTAGGGATCTGGGCCGCTAAGATGACGATTTTTTTTTTCCAGAGAGAGAGAGAGAGCAGTTGGATTGGATCTGGAACAGTAGTGAGATGGTGGATTGGAACCCGTTTGTGTTTATTTGTCTATCCAGAGAACAGAAAAGTGGCATTATTAAATTCCAATTTGATTAGGAGTGGGAATGAATAGAAATCTTGCTCCACTATTTCTCACTTCCTCTTTGCAATTATAGTTGACATAATTGATAATGTCGTCATGATAGAAAACAAGAACAAATGTTTGATGTTCTTGCCTTGCCTGAGAACATGATATAGTGAGTCAGCGGGAAATAACTATTAGGAAGATATCTCAAATGTTTCTGGCGAAGTAAACTCCTAAAATTCTCGCAACAGTCAATAGGGGGTTAGAATGAGCGTCATGTAACTGACTACTTTGATATTCAAGTCAGTATTTAGAAAAGAAGCAAAAAAATAGTGGAGATAAAGAGAAGTTAGTCTAGATGGTTGTGTGTATATCTATGCTCACGGACACAACCAACCATTTAAAAAGTCAGGATTATACCCTTACGTTCTCCGCATGTTCTCCACATGTTTCAAGATGAATACTTACCCTAAGTCTTTCAGGAGATGCGGCTACGCTGCCCACGTCTTCTGAGAGAAACAACTACGTTGCCTATATCTTCCGGGAGAACTTAGTAACGAACCTACCAACGAAATATCTTCGTTGCAACAAAAAGTTTTTCGTCCAAAAAATTATTGCAATTTAGCAATGAATTTAAAAATTCGTTGCGAATTCTACGACGAAACTATATTTCAAGGCAAAATCTGCAACGAATTTATCATTTTCGCAAAATTAACGACGAATAATAAATTCGTCGAAGAATTCCTAAAAACATAATAATAATTATAATTAATTTTTATAAATCAGCGGTGAATCTCGGAATTGTCCCTAAATTTAGGACGAATCTGTGGATTCGTCCCAGAATGAAAAAAAATATAAAAATTTAACTAAGTCGAAATTCTACCCAGAGATATCGGAATTAAATGAAATTGGTTCCTATGTGTTCGTCATCTTTTCCTTATAATATAGATATTCTCATACATCATATTTTTATCCAATATTTTTTGTTTTCAAAGTTAATTAGTCAAAATGTAAATGTTTTAATTGTAAATGTAGTTGAGTTTAATATATGTTAGAGTTATAAATTAACGTTAGAGAGAGTTCGCAATGATACGAAACTAGTTCTATGTATTTGTGTAGCTCTCCTGATTATAAAACTGTTATCAAATATTATTGAGGCCAAATTTATTTATGGATATGATTTTTTTAACATGACTATTTAAAAAATTAAATTAAGGTAAAAAAAATCACTCGTTTCGATATATTATTTCAAATTGATATTTGAGAGCTAATAAATTCTGGAGAAGTAGACGAACACGTAGAAACTGTTTCGTGTAATTTCGATATCTCTAGGTAGTGTTTCGAACTAAGTTTACTTATTTATAATTAATTTTAATTCTAACATGAATCCAGAATTCATCCCAGATTTGGCGACAAATTTGTGGATTCGTCCCAAAATGAAAATTAATTATAAAAATTTAACTGAGTCAGAAACCCTACCTAGAGATATCGGAATTACACGAAACCAGTTCCTACGTGTTTGCTCCCTTTTCCTGATAATATAGATATGCTCATACATCATATTTTGATCCAATATTTTTTGTTTTCAAAGTTAAGTTAAACATGTAAATGTTTTAATTGTAAATAGTTGAGTTTAATATATATAAGAGTTACAAATTAACGTTACAGTGAGTTCGGAATGATACGAAACTAGTTATATGTGTTTGTGTAGCTCTCTTGATTATAAAAATATCATCAAATATTATTGAGGCCAAATATATTTATGGATGTGATTTTTTTAACACGAAACTATTTAAAAAATCAAATTCAGATAAAAAATCACTGATTTCGATATTTTATTTCAAATTGATATTTGAAAGCACTAATAAATTTAGGAGAAGTAGATGAACACGTAGAAATCAATTTCGTATAATTTTGATATCTCTAGATAGAGTTTCGGACTCAGTTTACTTATTTATAATTAATTTTAATTTTGCGATGAATCTGTGAATTTTTTAATTTTTTAATTTCATTGATTACTCTTGTATCGATTTTTTTTAATTAATTAATTAAATTTTATATTTGTTAAAAAAATCAATTAAAATCAAAAAATTAATTTTTTATTTTAATTTACTATTGTAACATACGGAATGATAATTTTTTTTTAAAAAAATAACAGTTAAAATATGGGTAAATTTTCATAAACTCCTCACATACGTAGTCAACTTTCCATGCAATCCCTACACAAACTTTTCTTTGCATGCAGTCCCTGATGGGATTGACAAGACAGTTTGATGAGTATTATTTGAAGAAAATTGAGTATAAAAATTAGAAAATTAAGTATGTAAAGTTGCATCCACCACATCAATAACTCATGTACTCAATTTTATCTCTTTTATACTCAAGTTTCATTCTTTTATACTCAGTTTTTACTGATGTATATTCAATTTTTACTCTTTTATACTCAATTCATTAGGGAGCAAATACAAAGAAAAATTTGTGTGGGGAGTACATGCAAAGATCAAAGGGCTATTGGAGAGTTTATGGTAATTTACCGTTAAAATATTCTATTTACAGATTGAAAAACTTGTCCATCACCTTTTTGTCGGCTGAAATTAATTCTTCTAGAAGAGTTTCTTAAAGTTTCAGACGTGTGCTTGCTTTTTTTTTAGATGTATTATTTGGTGGTGATGTATTATTTGGTGATTAATAATACTAAATAATATGTATGTATTAATGTGAAAATTACTGTGGATGTATACATTAATAATTAGACTGATATGGTAATTTAGAAATTTAATATTATTAATTTGTTAATCTGGACTGATGTGGTTGCAAGCGCCTGCAAATTGAAAATAAAAATTAAAAAGATATTTATTTAACATAAAATAAGAATGAGATATAATGGACATTGATATTCATAAATAATGAATATTGATATTAAATAAATATAGATATATATTAATAATAGGAAAAATATTAATATAATAAAAAATAATTAATTAAGTAATAGTTGAATTTGAGATGATTAATTTAATTTTATTAAAATTTTTAATCGACTATTAAGATCGGTAAATTTGTGAAAACTCTCCAATCCCCATTTGATCTTTGCATGTACTTCCCATTTGAGATTTTCTTTGCATTCACTCCCTGATAGATTGAGTATAAAAAAGTAAAAATTTAGTATACATCAGTAAAAATTTAGTATAAAAGAGTGAAAATTAAGTATAAAAGGGTAAAATTGAGTACACAGTTTCTTATATAGTAGATACAACTTTATATACTTAAATTTTTAACTTTTATACCCAATTTTCTTCAAATAATACTCATAAAACTGTTTTGTCAATCCCATCAGAGACTGCATGCAAAGAAATTTTTCGATGAGGATTGCATACAAAGAAAATTTTGGAATTGATGAGTTTAAGAAAAGTTCCCCTATTAAGATAAATTAGAAAAGTAAAAAACTCGTTTCATATAAATTTTTCACCGACAACTTAAAATAAAATAGAAAAGTTCATATGAAGATTCGTTTCACTGGAATTTCTTATAAAAACGTACACACGAAGACTTTATCTTAATCACCATTCTTAAAACTATTTTTGTATATATATATATATATATATATAATGTGAATCCTATATATGATTTTTTAAGGAGGCGGGAGGTGACTTAATGAGCATTAATTCGTACTAATACCGGTGCCTTTGATAAGTAAACAAACTGTAACACATTTTTCACAATATAGCTGGACAAGCTGGCGCACAGTCACATTTTTTAATAATATTATTATTTAATTATTTAATAGAGATGGGCTCGGTCTATATATAGTGTGTGGGACCGGTGGCCGCTTCCATTCTCAAGTCGGTCGCGTTCACGACCACCAAAGTCAGCATGGCGCCGGAGCTCCGAGTTATCAAAAGATATGAAGTGTCTCCGCCTCCCGGAACGGTGGATGACTCAACCTTGTCCCTCACCTACCTCGACATGCTTTGGCTGAAAACCGGATCGGTTGAACGGGTCTTCTTCTACCCCCTCGCCCTGTCCGCCTCCAACTTCACCGACTCCGTCGTCCCCACCCTCATATCCTCCCTCTCTGTCGCTCTCCGCCACTTCTACCCCCTCGCCGGAAAGATACGCAGCTCCGACTCTCGCCCCGACGGCTACGAAATTCACTACGCAGACGGCGACTCTGTTCCCTTCGTTGTCGCCGAGTACAGCGGCGACTTCGACGACCTCTCCAGTGACCATCCCCGACTCTTCAACGGCATGCTTCCCTTGCTCCCCGAGCTCCCCGAATCCAGCACCGACGACAACGGCATCCGTCTTCTGGCTCTGCAGGCGACGCTCTTCCCGGAGCGCGGCGTCGCGGTCGGCATCAGCGTGCACCACGGCGCCTGCGACGGCTCGAGCTCGACCCGGTTCATGTCCGCGTGGGCTTCTGCCTGTTCAGGGGCCGGAGTCGTGGTGCCTCCGGTAATCGACAGAAGTATGATTACGGATCCCGACGATCTCTACTCGGTCTTCTACAAGTGGATTGTGAAGAGGCAATCGAACCAGTCGATGATGCACCAGAAAGCGCCGGAGGACGCCGTCCTTCAATCCTTCACCATCGGAAAATATCACATCCAGAAATTGAAAGAGTTGGTGACGCAAAGCGGCGACCTTTCTTTTCGCTGCTCCACCGTCGTCGTGGCCTTCGCCTACGTGTGGGTTTGCCACTTCAAAGCACGACTTCCGGAGATAAGTAACAAGTGCATCCTCATGGGATTGGCGGGCGACTGTAGGCCATTGCTGAAGCCGCCGATCCCGGCGGCTTACTTTGGGAACTGCATCTCATTTGCCATGGCGGAGGCGAAGGCCTGCGATCTCACGGAGGAAAACGGGGTGGTGGCGGCCGCGAGATTGATCGGGAAAGTGATCGAGGCGTTCAAAGAGAATCCTTTAAAGGACGCCAAAGAGTGGCCGGAAGGCTTCAAGCCTCTGAGCGAGCCAGATTTTTTAACCGTCGCCGGATCGCCGATGTTCAAAGTGTACAATTTGGATTTCGGATGGGGGAGGCCGAAGAAGGTGGAGATAACGTCGATCGCAAAGACCGGTGCTATTTCGGTGGCGGAGAGTAGGCAGGAGGAAGGCGGCGTGGAGATCGGGCTGGTGAGGCCCAAGGCGGAGATGCAAATATTCGAGAAGCACTTCTACGACGGACTCAGAATGTTTGAGTGATGGGTGGATCATCTATGCCAGTCCTAACTCGTAAGGCAATAATAAAGCAAGCTTTATATAGACAAATAAGTACTTTAGCTAAGCTATTTAAAATAAATTAAAGACGTTCAAATGTTAAATTTAAGATTAATTTTAACTTACTTTAAATTTGATTTATTCAGATGGTTATCAGACTCTCAATTCGAATTTTATTTAGTTATTTAAATATTTTTTTTATTTATTTGACGTCGGTAGAAGATGGTCAATCCAAATATGATATCACGTTAGTTGATTTAGGCCTGACTCGGGTTCTCTAGTCGGGATCCAAAGAAGGTCATGACAAGTGGCCCGAGCCCCAACTTGACCACCGAGGAGTCGAGCCCGAAGTCGAAGAACTTTTTCTCCTTTGGATCAAGGGTAACTCCAGACTAGATCTCCCAATTGGACCTCCTCGGGCCTAACCCGACTACCATATCTGATGAAGGAATAACGATCACTAGAAAAGGCGGGAATGGCCAAAGAACATGGCTCTACGAAAACCACACCTTTACTCCTCATTCAAAGCGCCATGAAGGAGGATAACGGATAGGGCGAAAATCTCTAATTCAGCAGATTGAGCCTCCAGGTGGGCTCGAGCTAATTCCGCTTCCTCCCAGTCAAGCTCTAGAGCCGAACAGAATTCCACTTCCAGGGTAGCCAGTGAGGCCTCATGGATAGACCCCAGCTCTTGCAATCATCACTCGGATAGAGCCCGAAGGAAGTAGCCTCTTCTCGAGTTGCCCCGAGCTCCACCTTCACGAGTTGCCACTTCCGGGTAGTCGCTTCTAGCTCAGCCAGAGCGGTCTCCTTTTTTGTTTCCAGAGAGGTCTGCCTCTGACTATGCTTGACTGCCTCCGACTCTAGCTGCCTGACCCTCTTCTGTCTTCTCTTATTCACCAACTCCGGGGTTTTAACCCGAGCCTTCAAAGAATCAACCTCATTCTATCACAGGCTCAGGTTGTACTGATCCTGGACTCGACCCACAGAATTCTCAACCACAAGCTTCCTAAGGCGGGTGATCTCAACCAAGTTAGAAGTCGGGTCCTCGGCAAGCTCTTCGTGCTTAGCCAACTGCATCTTTAGCTCAGACAAGCTAGTGGATAAACCAGCAACTTGTTCCTTTGTAGTCGCCTTACTCGAGCTTGGGGAAGTAGCGGCTAAAGACTATGAGCTTGGACGTGATTGACTCCGGTCCCCATTAGCTCTTCAAGGAGAGCCCTCATGGATAGGCTCTCCGTTGCCACTTCTCCCTCGCACCACCACTCTACCACAGGTCCAAGGAGGGTCAGCTCCATTTAGAAATCATTAGAGGCGGTTGAAGGGCCTGACCCCACTCCTGGGAGTAGGGATAGAAATAGGTCAGGCGGCCTGTCAGGGGCCTGTGGCCTGACCCGTATTTGGCCTGACTTGGCCTGGCCTATTTAAAAATAAAATAATAATCAGACCCTTTTGAAAGCCTGTTTTTCTTATCAGGCTAGGTCCAGACTCAATATAAAGCCTATGAAGCCTGACAGGCTAGCCTGGGCCTGTTAAAATTACATTATATAGATTGTGATATGTTAAAATACAGTGTAAAGATAGAGTTTTGATCCCTGGACTCCCACCGAGCAAACACTCATCTACACCCTAGTAGCCAACAAACCACAAATCTATTTCCCTTAAACTCCCGCCGAATATATATATTTATGGTATCTTTAGCTAATTTGTTAAATTAGTATTTTGAATAATCGAATATTTGAATTGAATTGTTATATTTTATATATTAGAAATATTTTGGAAAATTGAATTAAATTACAGGTTTTGTAAACAGGCCACAGGCCAGGCCAGACTATCGAACAGGCCAGACTCAGGCCTAGAACAAAGCCTATAATAGGTCACAGGCCAGGCTCGTGCCAGTTTGCTATTATACAGGTATGACCTGTTAAGGGAAAAGCCTGACCTGACCTGTTTCCATCCCTACCTGGGAGTCAAGAGGGCTAGCCTCAGCCCCACCTGAAGCAACTACGAGGAGACTTGGGAGGACCGGGTACGGGGGCGGGGGGGGGGGGGGGGGGGCGCTGTAGTGTCAACGGGCCCCTTTTATTTGTCAAAAATCGACGGTGGCAGCTCGGTCATAGGCACTTCGATTGTGAAAGTCAGGATCGGTTGCCCCATCATATCCTCTGACTCCAAGAGTGACGTTGGCAAGCGGACCAATAAAGGCAATGGCCCATCGAAAGAGGTGTCCTCCCGAACGGGGGAGGACCCAACTTTAGGAGTGGCAGAACTGGATGACATAGGGGGAGAATGCCTCCACTTTCGAGTCAAGCGGAGAGAAGCACTAGATTCTTTTGAGGCAACAACCTTCGAGGTAATATCAAGAGGGGTTGAGGGGCAGAAGCCTCTGGGGCTAAGGTAGCAATCGTACTTGGTGTCGCCTGGGCCCCAACATCCCAGGTGAGGTCTATCAATTCCACGCCACAGACCTCCAGCTCGGCCTTGGATATCTTAGTCATTCAATTTAAGGCCGCTCGCAACATGGTCTTAGCTGCATAGAAAATAAAAACACTCAGTCAAATCTTAATGCTAAGGCTAAAACCAAAAGACTCACCAAAAAAGTACTGCAGAGGAGCCGGGATGGGGCTCAGGCCAAATAAATGCAGCAGACCTTCATTGCGCAAAGATTTTCTGTCATAAGACAAGTCCCACAGCAGCTCTAAAGCTCGTGAGTAACATCTCTCCAGGTGAAGGTCTCTCATAGAAGGGGAGAAAGGTAGCTCACGTTACCACTGAATA
Source organism: Boesenbergia rotunda (assembly GCA_024364735.1). NCBI lineage: Eukaryota > Viridiplantae > Streptophyta > Magnoliopsida > Zingiberales > Zingiberaceae > Boesenbergia > Boesenbergia rotunda. Next base: position 117,306 of record JAGFNQ010002585.1, on the reverse strand, counting down.
GGTCCCTCCTGTAGGATCGGGTTGGTCCGGCTAGAGGGGGGTGAATAGACGGTTAAGAAATAAAACAAGAGGGCATTCGTCTTTAAGAAAAACTTGGTTGCAACTTGGTCGTTGCTTCCAAGACGGTTAACGCTCAATCAGAAAATCTCCTTGTGGCGGAGAAGCTTTACAACTGAAGCACACTTAGACTTAAAGAAATTACAGAAAAAAATGATTGATTTCTAAAGTAAAACCTCTAAGTCTATTTATAGCCTAAGAGAATAAATCTGGATTGTTGATTGTTGATCACTTTTCTCTTGGTCGTTGATCCATGCATGTAATCTGGATGGTTGATCTTGGATGAGATTAAACTGCATCCATTGGATTTGATTAAAGGATAATGTAGCATTATCCTTTAAGTTTTAATTATTTTAATTAAAACTTTATCTTTCCTCGAGATGGTTGTTGGAATCTCCATGTCGCTGTTGTAATCTCTAAGTAGTAATATTGGCAATATTTTATTGCCATCGCCCTTTAGTCCAAATGGTAAGTGGGTTAGTGTGTATTGTTGAGGTCTTGGGTTCGATCCTTCGTGGCACCAAATAATTTTCTCTTTTCTTTTGGGCGCTTGGACTAGTCATTTTGATTCTTCGTCTTCTGGGTGATTTCCGGCCAACCGGAGTTAGGCTCACCCGAACCCGACTCCGGCCTTTCGCCCCTCGAGCGTCCTTCCTCCCGGCTTCTCGTCCCTCGGACACCGCGCACGTCCTTCTCGCTCCACCGGTGTACTCTTCCGCAGCTTCCGCGTCCCTCGGATTGTACCGAGCCCGTCGGCTCACTTCCCCGCACAATCCTTCTCGTCCGCTACGTCTTACGCTCGGCTTCCTCCGTACCTAAGCTCCTGCATACTTAGCAGAGGGATTAAACCTAACAGGACCTAACCTAACATGGTTGATCACATCAAAACCAACTGGGGCACCAACAATCTCCCCCTTTTTGATGTGCATCAACCCAAGTTTAGTTAGGGATAAACAACAAACAATAATAGTATTGTAACAGAATTAAGCATAAAAAATTTTACAATCATGTACATAACCTCCCCTGAACTACTCTCCCCCTTTGATCACAGCAAAAATGGGACAAAAAAAATAGGGAAGGGAAAATATAATTAGGGAAGAAGAAAAATTTTAAGTGTGATAACAAATATTCTAAGTAAAAAGAATCGCATTACCACAAATTTTTCAAATTTAAAATGACATATTTTTTCAGAAGTTAATTCCAATTTTTTTTATGATTCATAAAAAAATAAATTTCAATAAACGATTCATAAAAAATCGAACATTTATGAAAAAAAATCTGAATATTTTTGTCAAAGTCGAAGATGAAGATATGAGTTTAGACAAAAATTTTCAGCTTTAAATTTGTTTATCAAGTCTGAAAATAACAGATACTTCGAATATTTTTTTTAAAAAAAATTATAATGAGTTTTTCCACTATATCTGAATCATGAAAAATTAGATCAATAAAAATAAATTATTTATCTATTTTTTTTTATTTTAATTTCAAATTTTGACCGAAAATATTTGAAAATTATTAACATAACTTTTGTAAAAGAATTCTGCACATAAAAAACTTATCAGTTTAAAATAAATTTTGGAATCCAAAATAAATTTTCATCTACGGGGTTAATCAAAAACTTTGGAGGAATATAATTTCTAGGAATTTTCATAATCTGGCCCTTATGATTTTTAACATACCAATTCAGATTTTCAGGATAATTTTTTTTTTTAATTCTTAAACATGCAATATCATTTTCTAATTTCTCCACTAGATTCTTCAAATTTTCATTTTCTATTTTTAATTGGTCGGATAGAACAGATGAGCATACAGTGCCAAATCTTTCTTTTAACTCAGAGTTTTCTATTTCCAATTTATTTATCGACTTAACCATGGATTTTATTACCGAGTAGATTCGAGCAGGTGGAAGTAGACATACCTCACTTACCGGGTCGGTTTTGAAAAGCGAGGTTCCTCCTTCGTCGTCGCTTTCTTCTGACGTCTCTCCCCCTTGATCAGTTCTCCCTTCTTGATGGTTTGCCATCAGCGCAAGTCCCGCGTATTCTTGACCTTCCGACTCCTCTGACGAGGACTCATCGTCGAGTTGGATCTTCCTTGTATTCAGTGCGGCGATGTCTGATTTCTTATTCTTGTCTTCATACAATTCTAGGAATTTCTCCCAGAGCTCTTTTGCCGAGTTGTAATTCTTGATGCGGTTAATTTCTTGCGCGGGAAGAACGACTAGTAGATGAAATTCAGCTTTGCCGTTTGCTTCAAAGTCTGATTTCTCCTTCTTGGTCCATGACTTTATTTCTTTATCCTTGCTGTTGTTGTCTTTAGGAACTGAAAATCCATTTTTCATAATTATTAGCAATTCAATATCAGTTTTAAAAAATACCTGCATTCGGCGCTTCCACATCGCGAACTCCCCCTCAAATTTCGGCGGGTATATTACGGCTCCAACCATTTTTCTTGAAATTGCTGCAGTCGGCGATTAGTCCTTCTGCGGCGACCTTGGCTCTGATACCACTTGTAGGATCGGGTTGGTCCGGCTAGAGGGGGGTGAATAGACGGTTAAGAAATAAAACAAGAGGGCATTCGTCTTTAAGAAAAACTTGGTTGCAACTTGGTCGTTGCTTCCAAGACGGTTAACGCTCAATCAGAAAATCTCCTTGTGGCGGAGAAGCCTTACAACTGAAGCACACTTAGACTTAAAGAAATTATAGAAAAAAATGATTGATTTCTAAAGTAAAACCTCTAAGTCTATTTATAGCCTAAGAGAATAAATCTGGATTGTTGATTGTTGATCACTTTTCTCTTGGCCGTTGATCCATGCATGTAATCTGGATGGTTGATCTTGGATGAGATTAAACTGCATCCATTGGATTTGATTAAAGGATAATGTAACATTATCCTTTATGTTTTAATTGTTTCAATTAAAACTTTATCTTTCCTCGAGATGGTTGTTGGAATCTCCATGTCGCTGTCGTAATCTCTAAGTAGTAATATTGGCAATATTTTATTGCCATCGCCCTTTAGTCCAAATGGTAAGTGGGTTTGTGTGTATTGTTGAGGTCTTGGGTTCGATCCTTCGTGGCACCAAATAATTTTCTCTTTTCTTTTGGGCGCTTGGACTAGTCATTTTGATTCTTCGTCTTCTGGGTGATTTCCGGCCAACCGGAGTTAGGCTCACCCGAACCCGACTCCGGCCTTTCGCCCCTCGTGCGTCCTTCCTCCCGGCTTCTCGTCCCTCGGACACCGCGCACATTCTTCTCGCTCCACCGGTGTACTCTTCCGCAGCTTCCGCGTCCCTCGGATTGTACCGAGCCCGTCGGCTCACTTCCCCGCACAATCCTTCTCGTCCGCTACGTCTTACGCTCGGCTTCCTCCGTACCTAAGCTCCTGCACACTTAGTAGAGGGATTAAACCCAACAGGACCTAACCTAACATGGTTGATCACATCAAAACCAACTGGGGCACCAACACCTCCAAGAAGGAAGGATGGTTTCCGTTGGGATGTATTAAAAAAACTCACGAGGCACCTTGTAGGCTAGATGAATCCTCTCCAGAGAGACGCTAATAAAACTAGACTCCACGGACCGATACTAGGGCTCCGATGAAGGTCTCGTTGCCATTTCTTACAAGAAACCTAGACAGGGAGGGGCTAGAGGGCTTATGCTATCAACGGAGGAATGTGGAGCAGTGGAAGATGGAGACGACATGAGGAAACTGGAGTTCCAGTAAAACTAATGCAACAAACAATTGTTGCCTTATCTATTTATACTAAGCATATGTCAACCCGGACTGCTCGATTTAGGGCTTCACTCTGTGATCATCCGATTCACACCATTGCAACAAACACATTTGCGATCGTCTGATTCTCACCGAACCCTCAAGTAATCATGATACCTCGAAGTGACGTCTCGTCTACTAGACATCAATCACATCACCATTAAAGTGACACAACTTCGATGGTAGCGAATCGTATTCGCACTTCGCACTAGAAGCAAACGTATCATACCGTCATTAAAGTAGGTATAGGCTATCATTACAAAGCAAATCCATCAGATAATACTAGATCAGAAGTGGAGTCCCACCACGTGGCTAGGAACAAAGGGTCGCATCGCAAACCTCACGCAAGTACAGTCAGTCGGACTCTTTGAGCCTCCGTCGACTAGATTAAAGGGGAAGATTAGTAATGTTGATAGAAGATGGTCGATCCAGATAAGATGTCACGTCTGTTGATTCAGGCCCGACTCTAATTCTTTAGTCGGGACCCAAAGAAGTCCACGACAAGTGGCCCGAGCCCCGGCTTGACCACCAAGGAGTCGGGCCCCGAGCCGAAGACCCCCTTCTCCTTTGGGCCAAGGATAACTCCAGACTAGATCTCCCGACTGGACCTTCCCGGGTCTACCCCCAACTACCACCTCTGATGAAGGAATAACAATCACTAAGAAGGCGGCTGGAACAGCCGAAGAACGTGGTTCCATGAAAATCACCCCTTTACTCCTCATTGAAAGTGCCATGAAGGAGGGTAATGGATAGGGCGAAAATCTCAAATTAGTGGAATACGTGGGGCTCCCATCTGATCCCCTATAAATTGGTACTTCTTACAAAGAAAAAGGTATGGGAAAAACTTTGATTTTTTACAAGCATACATCCTCTTTCACTAGCATCTGACTTCAGTGTCGAAGGGGCTGCGCCGGAGATCCTTCCAGTCGTCCTCCTAACTTGTGTTATTCTTCTTAGGGTGACCTGGGCAGCCTCATCAGCAACTACTCGAAGGTTGCCTTAGCGCTTCTCCTCCACGCATGAGCTGACTATCTAAGAAATTGAGCAACAACATTATGAATGAATTTAGATATTATACTATCCGATATGTATTTAGGGACATTTTAGATATTCTTCAATAGTCCGATACGTATAAGCTTGTTCAAATATAAAATATAGAATATAGAATAAAAAATAAAGAAATTATAAAATATAAATAAATAGAATTTATAGATTAATAATATAAGAAATAAATATAATAGAAATTAAAATAAAATATTTATGTGAAAAAAATAACATAATTCAATTTACCTTTAAACAAGTTTAAATATATCGTACTATTAAAGAATATCTAAAATACCCCTAAATACATTGGATAGCACAATATGAGCCTTTGCAACACCATAAACTCATAATATTTGAAATTATTGCAATCGGACTTTTCTAGGCCCATCAATGAGTTTTCGCCAAAACCCACTGACGAACCTACGATATTTGGATTTCTCAATACTTAGTATCACTAGGTAGGGTTGAGCTAGGAGAAGCTAATTATGATGTCAAAACTTAGTCCTAACCACTAAAAATAATCTTCTCGTGTCGTGCCACTTGGCATGGAATAATGCATCATGTAGAGGAGTGAAAATATAAAGTGTGGTTCATCATTGGCTAAAGAATACACGGTATTATTTTCCTTCATTACAATCGATTTCAAAGTTTTTCGTTCGTCATAGAAATGAGTTATTTGGTTGACAGTTTACTAACATGTATATGCAGCACTTCTAACAAAAATGATTGCTTTGCTTTATTTTAAATTTTAAATTTTATATTTTTAGAAAAATAATAATTTCAAAAAATAATACCCTGTGTTCTTTGGCCAATGATGAACCATACTTTATATTTTTACTCCTAAAAAGGGCTCCTAAAATAAAAATATTTCAATTCCAAAAAGGGTCTGAAATGAAAATTTTCAGACTCTCTTTGGGCCTGATATAAAAAATTTCAGGCCCAAAGAGGGCCTAAGAATTTTCATTTCAGGCCCTGAAATTTTTTTAGGCCCAAAGAGGGCCTGAAATAAAATATTTCAAGCCCTCTTTGCGCCTAAAAAATTTTAGACCCAAAGAGGGTCTGAAATGTTTCATTACAGGCCCTCTTTGGGTCTGAACTAAATTTATTTCAAGCCCTCTTTGGACTTGAAATGAAATGTTTTGCTTACCTAAATGAGCAGATGCATAAAACTTTTGTCAAATTATGTCAACAATAAGATCTCTAGTTTTTTATACAAGAACATATTGTTGGAGCAATCGGCCCTAAGATGGTCCGGAGTGACCATGAGTTTTGATGTTTGGGCAAAGGGTTTAAGTTAGGTTTACCCTTGTATTTGATATGCGTATGTTGAGTGTGTAGGTTGTACAGGTTACGCATATGGACCTGACTGGACGGCCTCAGAACCGTGAAGGATGACATGGAGGCCAGCTGGAGGCTGGCGTGCACATCTGAGGGACCATGGAGTGCAGGGACGATGAGCTGATGGGCGCGGACTTCGAGGCATACGTGAAGGGTGGCATGGAGGCAAGCTGGAGGCTTGCGTGTGCATCCGAGGGACGAGGGCCGAAGATGAAGAGGGCGCGAAGGCAACAGTCGAGGCTGCGAAGGAGGAGTCAGTTGAGTCATGATGGTCGAGTGTTGTGTGAATGTACTCGGGAAGGGATTCAGCTAGGGACCAGTCGACTACCATGTGGGCAGTCGACTGGTAGGTGGCTGGTGAGCTGGCAAATTCGAACGTTGGGAGTGTCAACGGTCGAATTTGGCTGGCACCAGTCGACTGCCCTGGGGGCAGTCGACTGGTAGCGAGAAATCAGCCCCGAGTCCTATTTAAAGAGGACTTCGTGGTGGCTGAGTTTCTTGACGAAACTCATTTGGGAAAAGTGTGTTAGTAGTCTATTGTGTTCACAAAGCGTCCAAAGTGTTGTGGCGAGGTTTCTCCACCCACAAGGAGCGACACGTGATAGCCGGAGGTTATCCGGGGAGTGATCCACCGACGGATTGTTGGATTAGTCACCCGGCCGGGGTGGATATCAACTAAATACGGTTTGTTAGCATTGTATTTATTGTTTTATTTGTATTTCCGCTGCGCTAACAATCTTGTAGGAGAAAGGGGTTCGAAAAACCGCTATTCACCCCCCCTCTAGCGTACCAACATCGATCTTACAATCGGTATCAGAGGAAGGACTGCTCTTGATCGGACTAACCGCCGAGGGAGCACACGCTAGAGGAAATGGAAGGTGAAGGTCCACTTGGGGACGAGATCTACACACCACCGGCCTACGACAATGAAGATTTTGCATATTGGAAGGCGAGGATCGAGACGTGGCTCGGAATGGATTGGGCATGCCGAATTACGCTTGAAGAGCCCTTTGAAGTTCCAAAGGACAAGCACGGGAAGAAGCTTCGTCCTAGATATTGGGACAAAGAGCAACAAGAACAATTCCGAGCCAATGAGAAGGTAACAAATATTTTGGTTGATATATTACCTAACGACATCTTGAGTTGTGTAGGGTCATATCAAAGTGCATGTGAATTATGGAGCAAGGTGAAAGAGTATCATGAGACTCCTACAAAAATTCAAGAGCCTAAGGAGAAAAGCCCCGTCATTCAAGAAGAGGAAGAAGAAAGTGAAGAATCGTCAACCTCCTCAAGAGAAGAAGAGGAAGAGGTCTCCACCTCAAGGATTGAGGGGAAAGAGAGATCCACTTCCATGTCGGATCAAGAGGAGACATCCACATCATCAAAAGTTGAAGAAATCTCTACCTCCACCAAAGCAAAGAACAAAGATCACATTATATGCTTTGGTTGCAATGAAAAGGGGCACTACAAGGATAAGTGCCCAAAAGGTAAAAAGGAGACACTCTCTAAACCCGGGTCCATTCGATTAAAACCTACCATGAATTGTAGGAATGGAGGAGCCCAAGAGAGAAAAATGAAGATTAGATGCTTCACATGTGGTGAGCTAGGGCACTACCACACCAAGTGCCCAAAGAAAGGTGAAATAAAGAAAATGGAGCATCTAAGAAGATGAGAGAAAGAAGAAAGAAAGAAGAGAAGAAGCCCACATCAAGGAGGGACTACAAGGGTAAGGGAGGTAATTCCTAACCCTAGATTAAATTGCCATTCATATTTAAGTTCCTCCATGAATGCTAAGAATCATGCCAATTACCCATCCATGAATATTAGAAACAATGCAAATCATTCATCCAGGCATACTAGATTTCATGAAAATTATCTTTTTGTGCATAATCATAGTTTTAAATATCATGATAGGAATAAGGATAACAAGATAGATACATATTCTAAGAAAAGCATGCATCATGGTAAATCTAAGACCTATGTATCCAAGGCTAAAGGCATTAACCCCAAGGAAGGGAAACAAATGCCTAAGAAAATGGGTAGTTCTAGGAATGTCCAAAGTGGGCATATAGACTACAAGGTTAAAGGTCTAGAGAGGGAAAATCAAGCCTTGAGGGCAAAGCTTGATACATTAGAAAAAGCCCTAGAAAGATTCACGGTTGGATTTAAGGGCTTAGACATGGTGTTGGGTAGTATAAAACCCAACTATGATAGATCGGGATTGGGGTACCGATCTAAGACCTCTAAGGGCAATGGAAAGAAGTATGCTGGGAAAGCATACAATCTTAGTAAGGAGGGAAGGTCCAAGGATGGCAAGGGGATGTCATCCAAGGGTAAAAAGAGTGACCTAACCAAGGACAAGGTGTCCAAGGTTAAAAAGGTCAACTTTATAGGCCAAGAGTCACTGGTGGCACACCGGTGTGGCCTAGTGTGGATTGAGTCACCTAGGGAGGTGGCTAAGAGCTTAAAGGGGAGCTCTAGAAGCCTTTGGGGTCCATGGTAGATGGATCTCAAAAAAAGGTTCTCCCTTAGGAAATTAGGTAAAATGTGCCAAAAAGGATTGGAAGACTTGGGTAAGTCTTAATCCTAGATTTTGGCACATCAAAAGGTGAAGTTTAGGGAGAAAAGGTGAAAATATGGCTATAATTGATAAAATTGAGATTTAATGGTGGAATACCATGTGACTCAATAATAAAAATGAGTTATGATCAAGGAGAAGAGAATGCATTGAAGAGAAGTGAGAATTAGAACTTCTAGAATGAGTTTATTTGATACACTTTGGAAGAAGTAGAGTTTTGTGTCAATCTTGGGATTTGAAGTACATTTATTTGGAAACATATTTTTCCCAAGTAGATATTGGCTTCACAAATCTCCCCACAAAATTTCATATTTTTTTTTGGAGATTTGTAGAATTTTTAGGGCATTTCTGAAAGTTGGCTGAAAAACCTGAAATTCAGGTGGCAGTCGACTGCCCATTTGGGCAGTTGACTGCTATCAGCTCGAAAACTTTCTGTGAAGTTTGGCAGTCGATTGCCCATGGGGGCAGTCGATTGGTGGTCTGGGCAGAGTGTTAATAAGTGATTTCTGAAGGGGTTTTCAGAAACACTTGGAATTATGGATGAACCTTAGAGTTGAGGACAATTCCTTGTGTCAATTTGAAAGGGTTAGAAGAGGCAAACACAAGGAATAATGACTTGATTTCAAAATGCCAAATCTTTTAAGGAATTTAGATGTGTATCAAAAGTCAAACATACTTGATATTTTCATGATATCATATTTTTCTAGGATAGGGTATATCCAAGCAAGTGTGTTTGCAAACTTTAGAATATTTTAGGTTTTGTAGAGTTCTAATTGGCACTAGAAGAAATGTTGCTTGGGAGCAAGCCTTAATAGTGTCCAAAAGGGGAAGAACTCGGATGTTGGGTTGGGGGTAACTCAACATAGTGTTTAGGAGGTTAAGTTGGGTAGAACTTAGCCTAGGAAAAATGAGAATTGGGAGAAGACATGGGTAAAGGGGGAGGTTGCCGCCTAGTTGCCTTGATTTTCATTTTAAAATTTTTGGGTTTTGTGTCAAACTTGGGAATGATGATAGATACATGGGTAGATGTATTTTTCCCAAGTAGGTATGGGTACCATAAAGTTCTCCACGAAATTTGGGAATTGTTAGAGATTTGTGGAATTTCTGGCGCATTTCTGAAAATGGCCAAAAAAGACTGAAATCAGAGTATCAGTCGACTACCCATTTGGGCAGTCGACTGCCAGAGGCTGATTTGGGTATAAGCAGCTGTTTTGGGGTCTAAATGACAAGGAACAAGTGTATGAGAGTCTAGTACACTATGTTTAGGGTCATTGGAAATTTAAAGAACCAGTAATTGGGCAATTATTGGGTTCTTTTTGATGTATGGCAAAGGGGGAGAAATATTGTGTTTAAGTGGGAAACCAATATCTTTGCTAGAAAGAAACCCTAGGTTTAGGGGGAGTTATGTTTGAAGGGGAGCATGACTGCTCCCTTCTTGGCGTAAGGGGAACCTTGGAGAGGTTCTTAAAATGCCTTTGTAAGTCCAGTGTAAGTGGGAGCTTGGGAGAAGCTTAAAAAGCCCGGTTTGGTAGAAAATCCTAACTTGGAGGGTTAGGTGGGAAAAGTCCTAGCTTGGAAGGCTAGGTGTTGAAAATCCTAACTTGGAGGGTTAGGTGGTAAAAGTCCTAGCTCGGAGGGCTAGGTGTTGGGAAAATCCTAACTTGGAGGGTTAGGTGGTGAAAATCCTAGCTTGGAGGGCTAGGTGTAAAATTCCTAACTTGGAGGGTTAGGTGTGAGATGTCTTGGGATAGGATCCAGTTATGCATTGCATATGCATTCATTTAGCATGGTTTTTGATATTTACTGCTATCTTGCTTTCCTAACTTAAACGGATTGCCAAACATCAAAAAGGGGGAGATTGTTGGAGCAATCGGCCCTAAGATGGTCCGGAGTGACCATGAGTTTTGATGTTTGGGCAAAGGGTTTAAGTTAGGTTTACCCTTGTATTTGATATGCGTATGTTGAGTGTGCAGGTTGTACAGGTTACGCATATGGACCTGACTGGACGGCCTCAGAACCGTGAAGGATGGCATGGAGGCCAGCTGGAGGCTGGCGTGCGCATCTGAGGGACCATGGAGTGCATGGACGATGAGTTGATGGGCGCGGACTTCGAGGCGTACGTGAAGGGTGGCATGGAGGCAAGCTGGAGGCTTGCGTGCGCATCCTAGGGACGAGGGCCGAAGAGGAAGAGGGCGCGAAGGCAACAGTCGAGGCTGCGGAGGAGGAGTCAGTTGAGTCGTGAGGGTCGAGTGTTGTGTGAATGTACTTGGGAAGGGATTCAGCTAGGGACCAGTCGACTGCCATGGGGGCAGTCGACTGGTAGGTGGCTGGTGAGCTGGCAAATTCGAACGTTGGGAGTGTCAACGGTCGAATTTGGCTGGCACCAGTCGACTGCCCTGGGGGCAGTCGACTGGTAGCGAGAAATCAGCCTCGAGTCCTATTTAAAGAGGACTTCGTGGTGGCTGAGTTTCTTGACGAAACTCACTTGGGAAAAGTGTGTTAGTAGTCTATTGTGTTCACAAAGCGTCCAAAGTGTTGTGGCGAGGTTTCTCCACCCACAAGGAGCGACACGTGATAGCCGGAGGTTATCCGGGGAGTGATCCACCGACGGATTGTTGGATTAGTCACCCGGCCGGGGTGGATATCAACTAAATACGGTTTGTTAGCATTGTATTTATTGTTTTATTTGTATTTCCGCTGCGCTAACAATCTTGTAGGAGAAAGGGGTTCGAAAAACCGCTATTCACCCCCCCCCTCTAGCGTACCGGCATCGATCTTACACATATAAGATAAACTTTTGATTTCTAATATAAGAAGCTATCAAGAAGAAAGTATAATTACCAAAACTGACAGTTACGTTGAAGTACTTGATACTTTGCACAATATACTCCGAAAGTGCTAGTAATCCTGTAAAAAAACTCAACACTGAGTCAACATCTTTTGCCTACAAAGGATATGCAATACCAATATTTATTGACCTTATTACTTTTGATCAAATAAGAAAAATTTGGTTGTAGAGAGCGCCCAAGATGTCCAGCATAATTCACTTGTGTCACCTGTGGATGGGATGATAAGAACTCAGAATGTTTTTGTGCATTATCCTATTGGAAGAATTATCGATTATGATGAATAATACAATAGCCTGATGAAACATTTCATTTTAAGTCCAAAGAAGACCTGAAATAAATTTATTTCAGACCCACTTTGAGTCTGAAATATTTTTCTTTCAGACTCAAAGAGGGTCTGAAATTTTTTATATCTGGCCCAAAGAGGGCTTGAAATTTTACATTTCAGGTCCTCTTTGGGACCAAAATATTTTTATTTTAGGGGCTCTCTTTAAGAGTCAATATAAAATAATATAAATAAAATAAAGCATTTGAAATAAATTTATTTTTATTTTAGGCCCTCCTTTTTTATTTTGTTGATATTTTTGAATATTTTCTATTTATATCTTATTTCAGGCAATAAGTGAGTGAAATAAATTCATTTCCAGCCAAAAGGACCTTAATGATTTATAAAATAATCTTTTAATTATTTCTTAATCTTTCACAATCACAGTAAAATATAGTAAAAGCATCGGAGCTAGGTCGATTTACAAGGCAAGAGAGATATATAGGATAAGAGAAGATGAGAATATCTGAATCCGAATCACAGTTTATTATTTTAAAATCAAATTTTACAAAGATGGTTCGGAAATCTTGAAAAATAAACTATGAAAAGAAATTTTGTGAGACGGGATATAAAATGAATAAATTGATTTTACATATGCTATTCGGTAAAGAATAAACTATAGTAAAATTTTTTTATAAATATGAATTCACTTCTTTTGATAAAATGCCATTATTTAATTTGACACGTGGAACGTACTGCATTTCCGTAGAGGCTTGTGTAATTTACATTGACACGTGGAGATGTATTAAAGGGTAAGGTTTTTGACTTTGAAGGTAGGTTTCCGTTTCATCACAAATGAAGAAAGAGAAATAAAAATTGAGTTCAAAAAATCTAACTCAATTATTTACTCTGGGATGATACGCAGGGTGGAAAAATTTTAAAAAAAGTTGAAAAAAAAAATTCTCCGTTCTAGTAGATTCCCTGTGTTGCGGATGGGATCTCTTTCCTAGAAGATGTCTATCTTATCTATCTAATAGTCATTCATAATAATCCACAAGTCATTCGATCATCAATTGAATATCAACAATAATATTTGATATCGCGAACTAAATAATACCTTAGCAAATAATGAATTAATTAGGATCGTCACAATTGTGATCTTATCAGATTCGACAGGAAATCTAATAAGATCCCAATTGCGACGATTCCGACGAATTTACTATATCCCAGAGTATAATTTGATTCGAGATGATAACTAGAGACTATCGATAATATCCGATCGACGATCAAATAATTCGTCGATCATCGTTGACAAAATGAGACAGACGGAAAAGGAAAAAAAGTGCGATAGAAAATCCCCGAAATTCCGCTGGCAGTCACGTGGGAGCACGGCGTCACGTGGGGAGCACGGCGTCACGTGGGTCAACTGGGCGCCCTCTATAACTCGTCCTGCTCACATCCGGATTCGGGAGCGGTGTCCCTGCCAATCTCAAGCCACTCGCGTTCACGACCACCGCAGTCACGATGTCCTCGATCTCGTCGCCGGAGCTCCGGATTCTCGGGAGGTATGAAGTCTCTCCGCCTCCGGGAACAGTGGACGACTCCGCCTTCTCCCTCACCTACTTCGACTTGCTTTGGCTGCAAGCCGGATCGGTCGAACGTGTCTTCTTTTACCCCCTCGCCGTCTCCGTCCCCCACTTCGTCGATTCCGTCGTACCCACCCTCAAGTCCTCTCTCTCCGTCGCTCTCCGCCACTTCTACCCACTCGCCGGCAAGATCCGCCGCTCCGCCGCTCGCTCCGACGGTTACGAAATTCACTACGCTGACGGCGACTCTGTTCCCTTCACTGTCGCCGAGTACAGCGGCGACTTCGACGACCTCTCTGGAGACTACCCCCGATCAGTCAACGACTTGCTTCCCCTGCTTCCTGAGCTTCCCCCATCCAGTACGGACGGCGACGGACTCCGGGTGCTGGCCCTGCAGGCCACGCTCTTCCCTGAGCGCGGCGTCGCGGTAGGCGTCACCGTGCACCACGCCGCCTGCGACGGCTCGAGCTCGATTCGGTTTATTTCCGCGTGGGCCGCCGCGTGCGCAGGAGCCGGAGTGGTGGTGCCTCCGGTGATCGACAGAAGTGTGATTACCGATCCCGGCGATCTCTACTCGGTCTTCTACAAGGGGTTGGTGAAGGGGCAATCGATCCAGTCTATCATGCACCAGAAAGCGCCGCCGGACGCTGTCCTTCAATCCTTCACCATCGGTAAAAATCACATCCTGAAATTGAAGGAGTTGGTGACGCAAAGCGGCGAACCTTCTTTTCGCTGCTCCACCATCGTCGTGGCCTTCGCCTACGTGTGGGTTTGCCACGTCAAATCACGGCTGACGGAGATAAGTAATAAGCGCATCTTCATGACATTCGCGGCCGACTGCAGGTCAAGGCTGAAGCCGCCGATCCCGGCGGCGTTGTTCGGGAACTGCATCAGCGGTTGCGTCGTGGAGGCGAATGCCTGGGTTCTCGCGAACGAAAACGGAGTGGTGGGGGCCGCGAGGTTAATCGGGGAAGCGATTGAGGTGTTCAAAGAGAATCCTTTTAAGAACGCCGAAGATTTTCCGGAAATCTTCAAGACTCTGAGCGAATCGGACTTCCTAAGCGTCGCCGGATCGCCGATGTTCAAAGTGTACGATGTGAATTTCGGATGGGGGAGGCCGAAGAAGGTGGAGATAACGTCGATCGCAAAGACCGGTGCTATTTCGGTGGCGGAGAGTAGGCAGGAGGAAGGCGGCGTGGAGATCGGGCTGGTGAGGCCCAAGGCGGAGATGCAAATATTCGAGAAGCACTTCTACGACGGACTCAGAATGTTTTGAGTGATGGATTCATCATCTATGCCAATCCTAAGGCAATAATAAAGCAAGCTTTATATAAGACAAATAAGTTTAGCTAAGCTATTTTAAATAAATTAAAGACGTTCGAATGTTAAATTTAAGATTAATTTAAGGGCTTACTTTAAATTTGATTTATTCAGATGGTTATCAGACTCAATCCGAATTTTATTTAGTTATTTAAATATTTTTTATTTATGTGATGTCGGTAGACGATGGTCGATCCAGACATGATATCACGCTAGTTGATTTAGGTCTAACTCGGGTTCTCTAGTAGGGACCCAAAGAAGGCCACGACAAGTGGCCCGATCTCCGACTTGACCACCGAGGAGTCGAGCTCAGAGTCAAGCCCTTTATCTCCTTTGGATCTAGGGTAACTCCAAACTAGATCTCCCAATTGTACCTCTTCGGGTCTACCCCGACTCACCAAAAGAGTACTGCAGAGGTGCCGGGATGGGGCTTAGGCCAAATAAATGCAGCAAGACTTGCTTAAGCAAAGATTTTCTGTTATAAGATAGGTCCCACTGTCGCTCTAGAGCTCGTGAGTAACCTCTCTCCAGGTGAAGGTCTCTCATAGAAGGGGAGAAAGGTAGCTCACGTTACCATCAAGTAGATCCCTCCAAGAAGGAAGGACACCGTATATAGAAGAACAGGGGTTTCCACCCCTTGTGAGATGATAGCAGGCCCTTGATCAAACACTAACCGACCTAGGACGAAAAGTAGAAAACCCCATCCTCCATTCTTTTGGGGTAGAAGAAGCTATGAAAAAGATGGGGGGAAAGAGGAATATGATATAGATTGAAGAGCTCCACAACTCTAGCAAGAATACGGAAGGAGTTGGGACTTAATTGGGATAAGGATATGCGGAAATAGATAGATACCTCTAAGAAAAAAGGGTGAATTGGAAATCGAAGGCTAGATGGTTTCCATTGGGATGTATAAAAAAAACTCACGAGGCACCCTGTAGGCTAGATGAATCCTCTCCAGAGAGACGCTAATAAAACTAGACTCCACAGATCGATACTATGGCTCCGAAGAAGGTCTCGTTGACATTTCTTACAAGAAACCTAGACAGGGAGGGGCTAGAGGGCTTATGTTATCAACGGAGGAACACCGAGCAGTGGAAGAAGGAGACAACACAAAGAAACTGGAGTTCCAGCAAAACTAATGCAACAAACAATTGTTGCCTTATCTTTTTATACTGAGCAGGTGTCAACCTGGGCTGCTCAATTTAGGGCTTCATTCTGTGATCATCCGATTCTCACCAATGCAACAAACACATTTGCGATCGTCCGATTCTCACCAAACCAAGTAATCATGATACCTCAAAGTGACATCTCGTCTACTAGACATCAATCACATCACCATTAAAGTGACAACTTCGATGGTAGCGAATCGTATTCTGCACTCCGCACTAGAAGCAAACGTATCATACCGTCATTAAAGTAGGTATAGGCTATCATTACAAAGCAAATCCATCAGATAATCCTAGATCAGAAGTGGAGTCCCACCACGTGGCTAGGAACAAAGGGTCGCATTGCAAACCTCACTCAAGTACAGTCAGTCGGACTCTCTGAGCCTCCGTCGACTAGACTAAATGGGAAGATTAGTAATATTGATAGAAGATGGTCGATCTAGACAAGATATCACGTCTGTTGATTTAGGCCCGACTCCGATTCTCTAGTCGGGACCCAAAGAAGTCCACGACAAGTGGCCCAAGCCCGGCTTGACCACCAAGGAGTCGGACCCCAAGCCGAAGACCCCCTTCTCCTTTGGGCCAAAGATAATTCCAGACTTGATTTCCCGACTGGACCTTCCCGGGTCTACCCCCAACTACCATCTCTGATGAAGGAATAACAATCACTAAGAAGGCGGCTGGAATAGCCGAAGAACGTGGTTCCACGAAAATCACCCCTTTACTCCTCATTGAAAGCGCCATGAAGGAGGGTAATGGATAAGGCGAAAATCTCGAATTAGTGGTATACGTGGGGCTCCCATCCGATCCCCTATAAATAGGTACTTCTTACAAAGAAAAAGGTATGGGAAAAACTTTGATTTTTTACAAGCATACATCCTCTTTCACTAGCATCTGACTTCAACGTTGAAGGGGTTGCGCCGGAGATCCTTCCAGTCGTCCTCCTAACTTGTGTTATTCTTCTCAGGGTGACCTAGATAGCCTCATCAGCAACTACTTGAAGGTTGCCTTAGCGCTTCCCCTCCATGAATCTCTGGTAAGCTGACTATTTAAGAAATTGGGCAGCAACATTATGAATGAATTTTTATCAAATTTGTTTATAAATATTTAGTTCAATAAGAATTTCTAAATTGAGGAATTAGTTTAAGCTATATAAATTTTAGGCATTCTATGAAATTTAGGCTGATAATATTTATCAAGTTCTTCCAATTAAATCAAATAAATTATTTTTCCCACACCGTGAAAGATCAAATAAATTTTAGCAATTTTATTTTTGGGCATCCACAATAAAAATATTTGAAAGGAATATTTTTCTAAATATTTCTCAATCTCAAATATCTCTCATTGAAAGGGATACTTGAGAGGACATTTGAAATTGCTGGATATAAATTTATGTTCCATGATTTCTTTCTCTTTTTTTTTTAAAAAATTAAAACAAATTAAAAATATTGATGTGTGTGGGTAAGACTGTGAGAGGGGGCCAATGAGGTCTTAACATAGTTATTTCGGTGGAGGCCATGAGACCGAATGTCTCATATTTGATTCTCACCTTGTATGGTAGATTTTCGGATTTATTTTAGTTGATGCCATAAATATCTGTCTTTTTTACTCGAGTTAAGCATGGCTCACATCCTCTTTCAAGTCTCGTCTAATATATGACAATTTTTATTACGTTTCGAATTGTTTTTCGAATGATCTCGTAATTATATTTTAAAAAATTGTGAGAGAGGATCTTTTAAATAAAATATATTATTAAATTAATTATATTTAATAATTATTAAAATATGTAAATAAATATTGAGTATAAAATATTTATGAAAATATTTAATCCATGTGAGATATTTAAGAATGAAATATTTAATAGGTGGGCTTAATAAATATTTAATTCGTATAATATTTTATCGTAAAATTTAGAATAGCGGGAGAGGAGGACATTTGATCCGCTTTGCTAGTCTAAAGTTGAAAAGCACTGGGATTTCCGGAAGAATAAATACAACAATATTAAAAATTTATGCAAAAACTTTATTTAATTTGACACGTGGAAAGAGCCGTCGGCCGTCCGGTGCAGGGCGCCTACGGTGCGGACCAGAGGAGCGTAGGGTTTTCTTTCGGCGGCGGAGGGAGTCACTAGAGAGGAAATATTCGCGTAAGAGGTTGCGGGCGCTGGAAAAATTAGCGTGAGAGGCTGTTGATTTTTTTTTTGGCTTCACATCGGCTCATGTGCTGCGCACGTGTGCGGGCTTTTATTGTACAAAAGTGGTCCAGGGGTGGACTAGGGGTTTACGGATCAGAAGATCCGCGCCGTTTCCGGAGAGGATTGTGTAAGTTACTTTGACACGTAGAGATGTATTAAAGGGTGTCTCTATCAGGGAAGGTTTTTGATTTTGTCGGTAGGTATCATCACAAATGAAGAAAGAGAAAAAAAAATTGAGTTCAAAAAATCTAACTCAATTATACGTAGTCTGCGTTTGATAGGGTAATCTAATCGAGTACTTGATATAATTAAGTTTATAATATAGTGTAATATAATTAATATTACAGTACTATATTTGGAAACGAGTTATATGTAATCTTTGATAATCATAGGTTACTATTAGTGAGAGGTAATTCATCATGTAATGTAATCAAAGATTAACGACTAACGACCGACAACGACGACCGACGACTAGGTTGGCGACCGACAACCGTCGTCGGTCGGCCGACGATCGGCGACCGACGACTATCGTCTGCCGCCTGCCAACGACCAAACAAAGGAATCCAACATGTAATGTAATCTTGATTATATTACAGGATGAATTACCCCTACCAAACGCAGCCGTAGGGAAAACAAATTTAAAAAAAAGATGAAAAAATTCTCCGTTCTAGTAGATTCTTTACGTTGCGAATGAGATCTTCTCTCCTAGAGCATCTCTATCTTATCTCTCTTATACTCATCAATAATAATCAATAAGTGATTGGATATCATTAACAATATTTGATTATCATCCCGAACCAAATAATACCTTAGGGAATAATGAATTGATTAGGGTCGTCGCAATAGCGATCTCGTCAGATTTGACGGTGAATCCGGTGAGATCCCTATTTCGGCGATTCCGACGAGTTCACGGTACCATAGTATAGTTTGATTAGAGATGATAACCGAAGACTATTCGATGATATCTGATCGACAATCGTATAATTCGTCGACCATCGTGGATGAATAGGACAAACGGAATAGGAGAAAAAGTAGGATAGAGAATCTCCGAAGTTCTACAGTATGAGAAGCCCGCTGGCAGTCACGTGGGGAGCACGGCGTTCCCTGGGTCAACTGGGGCTATATGACTCGACCTACTCATATCCGGATTCGGGAGCGGTGTTCCCTGCCAATATCAACACACTCGCGTTCGCGACCACCGCAGTCACGATGTCATCTATCACGTCGCCGGAGCTCCGGATTCTCGGGAGGTATCAAGTCTCCCCGCCTCCGGGAACACTGGACGACTCCGCCTTGTCCCTCACCTACCTCGACTTGATTTGGCTGCAAACCGGGCCTGTCGAACGTGTCTTCTTTTACCCCCTCGCCGTCTCCGTCCCCCAGTTCGTCGATTCCGTCGTACCCACCCTCAAGTCCTCTCTCTCCGTCGCTCTCCGCCACTTCTACCCACTCGCCGGCAAGATCCGCCGCTCCGCCACTCTCTCCGACGGTTACAAAATTCACTACGCTGACGGCGACTCTGTTCCCTTCACTGTCGCCGAGTACAGCGGCGACTTCGACGACCTCTATGGAGACTACCCCCGATCCTTCAACGACTTGCTTCCCCTGCCTCCTGAGCTCCTCCCATCCAGTACGGACGGCGACGGACTCCGGGT
Organism: Boesenbergia rotunda; assembly: GCA_024364735.1. Lineage (NCBI taxonomy): Eukaryota > Viridiplantae > Streptophyta > Magnoliopsida > Zingiberales > Zingiberaceae > Boesenbergia > Boesenbergia rotunda. The sequence goes on along the minus strand of JAGFNQ010002585.1, from coordinate 97,486 downwards.
GCTGGCCCTGCAGACCACGCTCTTCCCTGAGCGCGGCGTCGCGGTAGGCGTCACCGTGCACCACGCCGCCTGCGACGGCTCGAGCTCGATTCGGTTTATTTCCGCGTGGGCCGCCGCGTGCGCAGGAGCCGGAGCGGTGGTGCCTCCGGTGATCGACAGAAGCGTGATTACCGATCCCGGCGATCTCTACTCGGTCTTCTACAAGGGGTTTGTGAAGGGGCAATCGATCCAGTCGATCATGCACCAGAAAGCGCCGCCGGACGCTGTCCTTCAATCCTTCACCATCGGTAAAAATCACATCCTGAAATTGAAGGAGTTGGTGACGCAAAGCGGCGAACTTTCTTTTCGCTGCTCCACCGTCGTCGTGGCCTTCGCCTACGTGTGGGTTTGCCACGTCAAATCACGGCTGACGGAGATAAGTAACAAGCGCATCTTCATGACATTTGCGGCCGACTGCAGGTCAAGGCTGAGGCCGCCGATCCCGGCGGCGTTGTTCGGGACTGCATCAGCGGTTGCGTCGTGGAGGCGAATGCCTGGGTTCTCGTGAACGAAAACGGAGTGGCGGCGGCCGCGAGGTTAATCGGGGAAGTGATCGAGGTGTTCAAAGAGAATCCTTTAAAGGACGCCGAAGATTTGCCGGAAATCTTCAAGACTCTGAGTGAATCGGACTTGCTAAGCGTCGCCGGATCGCCGATGTTCAAGGTGTACGATGTGAATTTCGGATGGGGGAAGCCGAAGAAGGTGGAGATAACGTCGATCGCAAAGACCGGTGCTTTTTCGGTGGCGGAGAGTAGGCAGGAGGAAGGCGGCGTGGAGATCGGGCTGGTGAGGCCCAAGGCGGAGATGCAAATATTCGAGAAGCACTTCTACGACGGACTCAGGGAGTGTTTGGGAGAGCTTTTACTTCTTAAAAAGTGATTCTTGTAGTGATTATCTTGAAGTTAGTAAGAAGCTAAAGCATGCAGTGTTTGGAAATAGAAGTCAAAAGCTGATAAAAGGTAAAGTTTGAGTGTTTGGTGAATAATCACTTTTAAGCTTAATTTTTAATTAAATGACAATAATATCCTTAAACTATCAAAATTAATTTTTTTCAATTATCTAAATATAATTTTGATACATGATCTATAATATTTTATATATTTAATATTATATTTTAAATATTATATCAAAATTATTTTTTTAATAATATATATATTTAAAAAAATATAAATTTAATAAAAATATAAAAAATAATAAAATAATAAAATTTATATAAATTTATACAAATATGTATAAATTTTTTTGAAAATATAAATTATATAAAAATATAAGATTTTATTTAAAAATGTGATGGTAATTATGTAAAATAATAAATTTATTAAGGGTATAAATGTCAACTTTTAATTCTACACCATAAGCAAAAAAGCAGAAGCAGAAAAAAACATCAAATTGTTGCTTCTAGCTTTTGAGTAAAAGTTGCAGAAGTTAAAGCAGAATCTGGCATTCCCAAACACTCAAAAGCACTTTTGCATGTCTAGAAGCTAAAAAGCAGTAAGCAGAAGCTCTCCCAAACACTCCCTCAGAATGTTTGAGTCCAAAAAGGTTAAATCGTTATCTTAACGGCGCTTAGATCCCGATCCCATAAATTTTCAGAGCGAGGTTTACTATTATCATTGATATTTGAGTGATCCATCAAAAGATCTCGTTCAACATCGATCGATCAAGAATTTCTAAATACGAATGGATTCAAGATATCCACATGTATTTTACGAAATCTAGGCCGACAATATTTATTTCCAGTGTATTTGCAATGTCAAATGAATCAGCTTTCTCTTCGAATTTTTTTTCGGACATTGAAAACTCAAATAAATTTCAACAATTCTACTTTTTCTGGTCAATTTTGCGTGCAAAATTATGAATAGTTTGTTTTACAGAAACTTAATTTAATTTATCTAGTAATTTGTCTCGTCGTCCGTAAGTAGATCTAAATGTGATATTCGCGATCCTGCAGAAGATATGGCACGCACATCGTTCTGCATTTCCTTGGAATCATTTTCGGCAAATCAAAGTACTCAAAACACTCAAATTATACTAGTTTTAAAATTATCATCACGTATTTAATTTTATTTGCACTCCTCGTAATCGATTAAAATTATTTAGCATGAATACAAACTTTAATCATTGAGTACTTTAATCAATGACTATTACTCGATTAACAAAAATTATTTTAAAATAATTAAAAAGTCTTCTATAATAGTGATGGGTTGAATACCCCATGACGGACACGTGGGCTGAAAAAATTATACGGTAAGATATGACGGGTCTGAGCGACTCTCTTTCGGAGCTCCCGATACCCCGTCGGGAGGAGGATCCGCCCCCCCCCCCCCCCCTCCCCCCGCGGTAAATACGCCCCGGCCACAAATTAGAAAACCCCTCCCTGGGGTCACCCTGGGAAGTCAGGCCCTGAGACCACCTTGGGAAAGTGGTGCGCCCGAGACCTCCCGGACCAGGAGACCTCGAGATCACCTCGGGGGTGGCGAAGCCCAAGGAATACACAACCTCGAGTAGCGGTCCGTTTTCCTCGAGTCGGTGGATCAACATCATCCCTTATTAAGGAGTAATTACAACCCGTGATATGCGTCCACCAAAGCCATAACCATCGCAACGACCAAGATCAAAGAGCCGTGACGACCATTACTTGGATGATCCAGTAATCGATAATCGAGAGGGCGTGACGAAGATCATGGAGGCACACGAAGGCAGCCACCGCAGGTATAAAAGATACTCTAACCCCTCTGGTAAAGGGGTTACGCACTCTAGCACTCATATATCTTCTTGTTTTTTACTCTTCATCTCCATCAAGGCACTGACTTGAACGTCGGAGTGGGCTCCGCCGGATAACCTCCAGCGTGTTTCCCTAACGCTCATGTTAATCTCGCAGGGTGTGGAGTTCCTACCCTAACGTCAACATCCGCGTGGGCTGAACCCTGGTGACTGGTCGTCGACGTCGATTCCTTCTGAACAAATTTGGCGTCGTCTGTGAGAAACCCGTAAAGCACCAGAACGAGCACCGATGACGGAACCAGCGGGACAACCCCTTGTCTTGACAAAGGAGGAACTGGATCGTATGGTGGCAAACGCCATCAAAGAGGCGCTCCAGCAGCAACAAATGGAGTCAGCCGTCTCACAGCGAGGCGTTTCTATGCGAGAAGAGATCCCAATGGTCTCCGAAGGGCCTCCCAGAAAGGCCCCCCGAAGGGTTTATCGAGGTCCGACGAAGCCCTGCAAATCGACTTAACCGACCTGCGAGAGGATGAGGGACCTAAAGAAGGGCGGAGGGAGGTCGAAAGCGAGGAGGTCCAGATTCACCCTCAGCAGGAGGGAGGAGTCACGAAGATCACCACCGACCTTGCCTCGGAATTAAGAAGTCGCCTTCTTGACTGCCTGCGGAGTCATAAAGATGTCTTCGCTTAGGGTTTTCTTATGTTGAATTGGATCCTTGGTTTCATGCCGCCATGGGGTATATATAGGGCTACAATACGGACCAAGAGGAGGAGTTGGATCTTGGCCTGCTAATAGATCCAAACCCGATCCATTAATGAAGAACCATTCCACTAAAGGTACTCCATTAAACTACCTCACCAACCTCCATATTTACATATGAGCTCCATCTATTATGAGTATAATTTCTCCCCGTATTTGAGATATCGAATGTATGTCGATTAATTTAAATTACTGACAATTTTAATTAATCAACCTCTAACACCTTGACTAGTGCGTACCACTCATCCTTATCATCATGTTGAACCAAGTCTACCTACAGGATTTAACATGATAAGCCTTATGAGCTCATCAAGAGGACATCATCATTCCGATTCACCAGGACAGGGATTCCGTCTATAATCATTGGCACACCATGTGAATAATATTAATTCCCAACGCACCTGGTCTATCGATTTAGCTGAATAAATCTCGCTCATTAGTAAATCAAAGAAATAAATACTAAGTGCATGTGCCCGTTATTATATCGAGATTCAGAGCATGTACTCCGTAATAAACCAAGGTCTGATCCAATTATAAAGTCAGTATAAATTATTTCACCTCTATGTGGGTCTTGCTCAATGTACACCAAGTACACTAGTGTAATTCTATGGTCAAGACAAACCAACACTAAATTACACTACAACCATCCCGATGGTTTGTCCAACTCCATCTCGGTTGTGAGCCTCTACTTATACTCTACAATAAACTGATAACATAATCTTCCGTGTGACACCACACACCATGTTATCTACGGTGCAAAGTATTAGACATTTTGCACATACTAATATAAACATGCAACAGTGATATTGTGATTCTCTTTCAAAATGTAGATATTCATACAGGAAAGACAAGACTTTTAGGTTACGTTTGGTAGGGGGTAATGTAATCCGGTCTGTAATGTAATCAAGTTTGTAATGTAATGTAATGTAATCTTTATTACATTGTTATGTTTGGTAATGAGTTATATGTAATCCTTAATAACTATTACAAGTTGGATTCTTTTGTTTGGTGAGGGCCAATCCATCCTGTAATGTAATCAAGATTGACGACCGACAACCGTCGTCGGGCAGCCGGTGACGATTGACCTGCCGGCGAACGCCGCCGGCCGACGGTGGCGGCGGTCGACGACGGTGGCGGCGGTCGCCAACGGCAGGCCGACGACCGGCGGCCAACGACCGGCGGCGGCGGTGGTCGCCGACGGTTGGCGGCGACGGTGGTCGCCGACGACCGGCCGACGCCCGGCGACCGGCGGCGGTGGTCGCCGGCGGCGGCGGTCGCCGGAGGTCGCCGGCGGTGGTCGTCGGCGGTCGCCGGCGGTGGTCGCTGGCGGTAATCGCGGCGGTGGCGCCGGCGGTAATCGCCGGCGGTGGTCGCCGGCGGTAATCGCCGGCGGCGGTGGTCGCCGGCGCCCGGCGGCGGTGGTCGCCGGCGCCCGGCGGCGGCGGTCGCCGGCGCCCGGCGGCCGGCGGCGGCGGTCGCCGGCGCCCGGCGGCGGCGGTCGCCGGCGCCCGGCGGCGGCGGTCGCCGGCGCCCGGCGGCGGCGGTCGCCGGCGCCCGGCGGCGGCGGTCGCCGGCGTTATCGCCGGTGGTGGTCGCCGGCGACAGGCAGCGGTGGTCGTCGGCGACCGGCGACGGTGGTCGCCGGCGCCCGGCGATGGTGCTCGCCGGCGCCCGGCGACGGTGGTCGCCGGCGCCCGGCGACGGTGGTCGCCGGCGCCCGGCGCCGGTGGTCGCCGGTGGTCGCCAGCGCCGGTGGTCGCCGGCGGCGGTGGTCTCCGGCGGCGGTGGTCGCCGGCGCCCGGCGGCGGTGGTCGCCGCCGCCCGGCGGCGGTGGTCGTCGCCGCCCGGCGGCGGTGGTCGCCGGCGCCCGGCGGCGGTGGTCGCCGGCGCCCGGCGGCGGTGGTCGCCGGCGCCCGGCGGCGGTGGTCGCCGACGCCCGGCGGCGGTTTTCGCCGGCGGCCGACGGCGGTGATAGCCGGCTGCGGTGGTCGCCGGCAGCGGTGGTCGCCGGCGGTCGGCCGGCGGCGACCAACGACTGTCACCGCCCGATCGACGACTATCGCCGCCCGACCGACGACTTTACAAGCTGTAATGTAATCCAGATTACGGAGGTTTTGGTTTGTAATCCAGATTACAAATTATCAACCTCTTTTGTAATCGAGATTACATTACATTACAATCTTAAAGTGATTCCAAACAAAGGAATCCGACTTGTAATGTAATCTCGATTACATTACAGGTTGGATTACACCCTACCAAACGCAGCCTTATTATACATCCTAACAATAACGTCATGCCTTTCGGACTGCGCAACGCGGGGTAAGTACCAGCGGATGATGGATAAAGTCTTCAAACATCAGATCGGGAAAAACATTGAGGTGTATGTGGACGATATCCTGGTAATGACTAACAAGGGAAGCGACATGATAGCTGACTTAGAAGTGACATTCGCCACCTTAAGGGCCAATAGGTTGAAATTAAACCCTGTTAAGTGCTTGACAAAGTTTGCTCCATCTCAATCCTTAAAGTAGAAGCTTCTTGAATTTTCATCTTCGGATGTTGAGCGTCTTTTAACTTCCGTATCTTCTTCTTCAGATGAATCTCCCTCTTTAGATTTGTCTTGATCTGGTACAGTGGAAGGATCTTCATGAAACTTTGACAATTTGCTCCAAAGCTCTTTGGCATCTTTAAATTCTCCATACTTGACCAAGATGGTGCTCGACAATAGATTGACCAATAACTTGGTCACTTTGTCGTTGGTCTCACTTCTCTTGATTTGCTCCTCATTTCATTTGCTTTTCTTGAGGGGTTGCGATTTGGTGCTTGTTAGAGCTTCAAAACCTTCTATTAGAATAAATCATTGCTCTATCTCCATCATGAAGAAATTTTCAATCTTTGACTTCCAAAATTCAAAATTTGCTTTGTCAAATTGTGGAGGTGCCCGGGTGTCGTAGCCGAACTCCATTTTTGACGTCGAACCCTCTCAATGATAGCTTCTTGAAATTAAGGTTTCTTTAAACTTCTTCTTCTTCCTCTAACTCTTGCTCTCTTGGTGATGAGTCCAAAGAAGAGCGACCTCGCTTTGATACCACTTGTTGGACCGGTAGGAGAGCTAGAGGGGATGATTAGCTCCGATTTGCCTGTAGAATATTTGTCGCTGCGAAAGACTCCAAGTAATGCTAACACTCAATGATTTACTTGATATCCATCTCCTTGAGGTGACTGATTCAAGGATACACTCTTCTTACTCTCTCATACACTATGAAAGATCTCCTTCTTGAGATGGAGAATCGTCTTGCAAGTTTACAAGAAGAATACAACAAGAGGAAGCCAATACAGTAAGAAATCTTACAAGATTTACAATAACAAGCTCCCTTTGCTTTTCTTGCTTTCTTCAAGCTTGAGATCCATTCAAACGCAGCCGTAGGGAAAACAAATTAAAAAAAGTTGAAAAAAAATATCCGCACTTGTAGATTCTCTACGTTGCGGATGGGATTTCTCTCCTAGAGGATCTCTATTCTATCTGTCTTATACTCATCAATAATAATCGATAAGTGATTGAATAAGATCAACAATATTTGATTATCATCCCGAACCAAATAATACCCTAGGGAATAATGAATTGATTAGGGTAGTCGCAATTGCGATCTCGTCAGATTCGACGGTGAATCCGATGAGATCCCTATTCCGGTGATTCCGACGAGTTCACTGTACCCCAGAGTATAGTTTGATTCGAGATGATAATCGAAGATTACCGATGATATCTGATCGATAATTGTATAATTCATCGTTCATCATGGATGAATGGGACATACGGAATAGGAGGAAAAGTGAGATAGAGAATCTCCGAAGTTCTACCGTATGAGAAGCTCGCAGGCAGTCACGTGGGGGAGCACGGCGTTCCCTGGGTCAACTGGGGCTATATGACTCGACCTACTCATATCCGGATTCGGGAGCGGTGTTCCCTGCCAATCTCAACACACTCGTGTTCGCGACCAACGCTGTCACGATGTCATCTATCACGTCGCCGGAGCTCCGGATTCTCGGGAGGTATCAAGTCTCTCCGCCTCCGGGAACAGTGGACGACTCCGCCTTGTCCCTCACCTTCCTCGACTTGCTTTGGCTGCAAACCGGATCGGTCGAACGTGTCTTCTTTTACCCCCTCGCCGTCTCCGTCCCCCAGTTCGTCGATTCCGTCGTACCCACCCTCAAGTCCTCTCTCTCCGTCGCTCTCCGCCACTTCTACCCACTCGCCGGCAAGATCCGCCGCTCCGCCGCTCGCTCCGACGGTTACGAAATTCACTACGCCGACGGCGACTCTGTTCCCTTCACTGTCGCCGAGTACAAGCGGCGACTTCGACGACCTCTCTGGAGACTACCCGATTCGTCAACGACTGCTTCCCTGCTTCCTGAGCTCCCCCCATCCAGTACGGACGGCGACGGACTCCGGGTGCTGGCCCTGCAGGCCACGCTCTTCCCTGAGCGCGGCGTCGCGGTAGGCGTCACCGTGCACCACGCCGCCTGCGACGGCTCGAGCTCGATTCGGTTTATTTCCGCGTGGGCCGCCGCGTGCGCAGGAGCTGGAGCGGTGGTGCCTCCGGTGATCGACA
>JAGFNQ010002585.1:0-80155 GCA_024364735.1 Boesenbergia rotunda | reverse complement strand
TCCGCGTGGGCTGAACCCTGGTGACTGGTCGTCGACGTCGATTCCTTCTGAACAAATTTGGCGTCGTCTGTGAGAAACCCGTAAAGCACCAGAACGAGCACCGATGACGGAACCAGCGGGACAACCCCTTGTCTTGACAAAGGAGGAACTGGATCGTATGGTGGCAAACGCCATCAAAGAGGCGCTCCAGCAGCAACAAATGGAGTCAGCCGTCTCACAGCGAGGCGTTTCTATGCGAGAAGAGATCCCAATGGTCTCCGAAGGGCCTCCCAGAAAGGCCCCCCGAAGGGTTTATCGAGGTCCGACGAAGCCCTGCAAATCGACTTAACCGACCTGCGAGAGGATGAGGGACCTAAAGAAGGGCGGAGGGAGGTCGAAAGCGAGGAGGTCCAGATTCACCCTCAGCAGGAGGGAGGAGTCACGAAGATCACCACCGACCTTGCCTCGGAATTAAGAAGTCGCCTTCTTGACTGCCTGCGGAGTCATAAAGATGTCTTCGCTTAGGGTTTTCTTATGTTGAATTGGATCCTTGGTTTCATGCCGCCATGGGGTATATATAGGGCTACAATACGGACCAAGAGGAGGAGTTGGATCTTGGCCTGCTAATAGATCCAAACCCGATCCATTAATGAAGAACCATTCCACTAAAGGTACTCCATTAAACTACCTCACAACCTCCATATTTACATATGAGCTCCATCTATTATGAGTATAATTTCTCCCCGTATTTGAGATATCGAATGTATGTCGATTAATTTAAATTACTGACAATTTTAATTAATCAACCTCTAACACCTTGACTAGTGCGTACCACTCATCCTTATCATCATGTTGAACCAAGTCTACCTACAGGATTTAACATGATAAGCCTTATGAGCTCATCAAGAGGACATCATCATTCCGATTCACCAGGACAGGGATTCCGTCTATAATCATTGGCACACCATGTGAATAATATTAATTCCCAACGCACCTGGTCTATCGATTTAGCTGAATAAATCTCGCTCATTAGTAAATCAAAGAAATAAATACTAAGTGCATGTGCCCGTTATTATATCGAGATTCAGAGCATGTACTCCGTAATAAACCAAGGTCTGATCCAATTATAAAGTCAGTATAAATTATTTCACCTCTATGTGGGTCTTGCTCAATGTACACCAAGTACACTAGTGTAATTCTATGGTCAAGACAAACCAACACTAAATTACACTACAACCATCCCGATGGTTTGTCCAACTCCATCTCGGTTGTGAGCCTCTACTTATACTCTACAATAAACTGATAACATAATCTTCCGTGTGACACCACACACCATGTTATCTACGGTGCAAAGTATTAGACCATTTTGCACATACTAATATAAACATGCAACAGTGATATTGTGATTCTCTTTCAAAATGTAGATATTCATACAGGAAAGACAAGACTTTGTAGGTTACGTTTGGTAGGGGGGTAATGTAATCCGGTCTGTAATGTAATCAAGTTTGTAATGTAATGTAATGTAATCTTTATTACATTTGTTATGTTTGGTAATGAGTTATATGTAATCCTTAATAACTATTACAAGTTGGATTCTTTTGTTTGGTGAGGGCCAATCCATCCTGTAATGTAATCAAGATTGACGACCGACAACCGTCGTCGGGCAGCCGTGACGATTGACCTGCCGGCGAACGCCGCCGGCCGACGGGTGCGGCGGTCGACGACGGTGGCGCGGTCGCCAACGGCAGGCCGACGACCGGCGGCCAACGACCGGCGGCGGCGGTGGTCGCCGACGGTTGGCGGCGACGGTGGTCGCCGACGACCGGCCGACGCCCGGCGACCGGCGGCGGTGGTCGCCGGCGGCGGCGGGTCGCCGGAGGTCGCCGGCGGTGGTCGTCGGGCGGTCGCCGGCGGTGGTCGCTGGCGGTAATCGCGGCGGTGGCGCCCGGCGGTAATCGCCGGCGGTGGGTCGCCGGCGGTAATCGGCCGGCGGCGGGTGGTCGCCGGCGCCCGGCGGCGGTGGTCGCCGGCGCCCGGGCGGCGGCGGTCGGCCGGCGGCGGCCGGCCGGCGGCGGGGCCGCGCCCGGCGGGGTCGCCGCGCCCGGCGGCGCGGTCGCCGGCGCCGCGGCGGCGGTCGCCGGCGCCCGGCGGCGGCGGTCGCCGGCGTTATCGCCGGTGGTGGTCGCCGGCGACAGGCAGCGGTGGTCGTCGGCGACGCGGCGACGGTGGTCGCCGGCGCCCGGCGATGGTGGCTCGCCGGCGCCCGGCGACGGTGGTCGCCGGCGCCCCGGCGACGGTGGTCGCCGGCGCCCGGCGCCGGTGGTCGCCGGTGGTCGCCAGCGCCGGTGGTCGCCGGCGGCGGTGGTCTCCGGCGGCGGGTGGTCGCCGGCGCCCGGCGGCGGTGGTCGCCGCCGCCGCGGCGGCGGTGGTCGTCGCCGCCCGGCGGCGGTGGTCGCCGGCGCCCGGCGGCGGTGGTCGCCGGCGCCCGGCGGCGGTGGTCGCCGGCGCCCGGCGGCGGTGGTCGCCGACGCCCGGCGGCGGTTTTCGCCGGCGGCCGACGGCGGTGATAGCCGGCTGCGGTGGTCGCCGGCAGCGGTGGTCGCCGGCGGTCGGCCGGCGGCGACCAACGACTGTCACCGCCCGATCGACGACTATCGCCGCCCGACCGACGACTTTACAAGCTGTAATGTAATCCAGATTACGGAGGTTTTGGTTTGTAATCCAGATTACAAATTATCAACCTCTTTTGTAATCGAGATTACATTACATTACAATCTTAAAGTGATTCCAAACAAAGGAATCCGACTTGTAATGTAATCTCGATTACATTACAGGTTGGATTACACCCTACCAAACGCAGCCTTATTATACATCCTAACAATAACGTCATGCCTTTCGGACTGCGCAACGCGGGGTAAGTACCAGCGGATGATGGATAAAGTCTTCAAACATCAGATCGGGAAAAACATTGAGGTGTATGTGGACGATATCCTGGTAATGACTAACAAGGGAAGCGACATGATAGCTGACTTAGAAGTGACATTCGCCACCTTAAGGGCCAATAGGTTGAAATTAAACCCTGTTAAGTGCTTGACAAAGTTTGCTCCATCTCAATCCTTAAAGTAGAAGCTTCTTGAATTTCATCTTCGGATGTTGAGCGTCTTTTAACTTCCGTATCTTCTTCTTCAGATGAATCTCCCTCTTTAGATTTGTCTTGATCTGGTACAGTGGAAGGATCTTCATGAAACTTTGACAATTTGCTCCAAAGCTCTTTGGCATCTTTAAATTCTCCATACTTGACCAAGATGGTGCTCGACAATAGATTGACCAATAACTTGGTCACTTTGTCGTTGGTCTCACTTCTCTTGATTTGCTCCTCATTTCATTTGCTTTTCTTGAGGGGTTGCGATTTGGTGCTTGTTAGAGCTTCAAAACCTTCTATTAGAATAAATCATTGCTCTATCTCCATCATGAAGAAATTTTCAATCTTTGACTTCCAAAATTCAAAATTTGCTTTGTCAAATTGTGGAGGTGCCCGGGTGTCGTAGCCGAACTCCATTTTTGACGTCGAACCCTCTCAATGATAGCTTCTTGAAATTAAGGTTTCTTTAAACTTCTTCTTCTTCCTCTAACTCTTGCTCTCTTGGTGATGAGTCCAAAGAAGAGCGACCTCGCTTTGATACCACTTGTTGGACCGGTAGGAGAGCTAGAGGGGATGATTAGCTCCGATTTGCCTGTAGAATATTTGTCGCTGCGAAAGACTCCAAGTAATGCTAACACTCAATGATTTACTTGATATCCATCTCCTTGAGGTGACTGATTCAAGGATACACTCTTCTTACTCTCTCATACACTATGAAAGATCTCCTTCTTGAGATGGAGAATCGTCTTGCAAGTTTACAAGAAGAATACAACAAGAGGAAGCCAATACAGTAAGAAATCTTACAAGATTTACAATAACAAGCTCCCTTTGCTTTTCTTGCTTTCTTCAAGCTTGAGATCCATTCAAACGCAGCCGTAGGGAAAACAAATTAAAAAAAGTTGAAAAAAAATATCCGCACTTGTAGATTCTCTACGTTGCGGATGGGATTTCTCTCCTAGAGGATCTCTATTCTATCTGTCTTATACTCATCAATAATAATCGATAAGTGATTGAATAAGATCAACAATATTTGATTATCATCCCGAACCAAATAATACCCTAGGGAATAATGAATTGATTAGGGTAGTCGCAATTGCGATCTCGTCAGATTCGACGGTGAATCCGATGAGATCCCTATTCCGGTGATTCCGACGAGTTCACTGTACCCCAGAGTATAGTTTGATTCGAGATGATAATCGAAGATTACCGATGATATCTGATCGATAATTGTATAATTCATCGTTCATCATGGATGAATGGGACATACGGAATAGGAGGAAAAGTGAGATAGAGAATCTCCGAAGTTCTACCGTATGAGAAGCTCGCAGGCAGTCACGTGGGGAGCACGGCGTTCCCTGGGTCAACTGGGGCTATATGACTCGACCTACTCATATCCGGATTCGGGAGCGGTGTTCCCTGCCAATCTCAACACACTCGTGTTCGCGACCAACGCTGTCACGATGTCATCTATCACGTCGCCGGAGCTCCGGATTCTCGGGAGGTATCAAGTCTCTCCGCCTCCGGGAACAGTGGACGACTCCGCCTTGTCCCTCACCTTCCTCGACTTGCTTTGGCTGCAAACCGGATCGGTCGAACGTGTCTTCTTTTACCCCCTCGCCGTCTCCGTCCCCCAGTTCGTCGATTCCGTCGTACCCACCCTCAAGTCCTCTCTCTCCGTCGCTCTCCGCCACTTCTACCCACTCGCCGGCAAGATCCGCCGCTCCGCCGCTCGCTCCGACGGTTACGAAATTCACTACGCCGACGGCGACTCTGTTCCCTTCACTGTCGCCGAGTACAGCGGCGACTTCGACGACCTCTCTGGAGACTACCCCCGATTCGTCAACGACTTGCTTCCCCTGCTTCCTGAGCTCCCCCCATCCAGTACGGACGGCGACGGACTCCGGGTGCTGGCCCTGCAGGCCACGCTCTTCCCTGAGCGCGGCGTCGCGGTAGGCGTCACCGTGCACCACGCCGCCTGCGACGGCTCGAGCTCGATTCGGTTTATTTCCGCGTGGGCCGCCGCGTGCGCAGGAGCTGGAGCGGTGGTGCCTCCGGTGATCGACAGAAGTGTGATTACCGATCCCGGCGATCTCTACTCGGTCTTCTACAAGGGGTTTGTGAAAGGGCAATCGATCCAGTCGATCATGCACCAGAAAATGCCGCCGGACGCTGTCCTTCAATCCTTCACCATCGGTAAAAATCACATCCTGAAATTGAAGGAGTTGGTGACGCAAAGCGGCGAACTTTCTTTTCGCTGCTCCACCGTCGTCGTGGCCTTCGCCTACGTGTGGGTTTGCCACGTCAAATCACGGCTGACGGAGATAAGTAACAAGCGCATCTTCATGACATTCGCGGCCGACTGCAGGTCAAGGCTGAAGCCGCCGATCCCGGCGGCGTTGTTCGGGAACTGCATCAACGGTTGCGTCGTGGAGGCTAATGCCTGGGTTCTCGTGAACGAAAACGGAGTGGTGGCAGCCGCGAGGTTAATCGGGGAAGCGATCGAGGTGTTCAAAGAGAATCCTTTAAAGGACGCCGAAGATTTGCCGGAAATCTTCAAGACTCTGAGCGAATCGGACTTGCTAAGCGTCGCCGGATCGCCGATGTTCAAGGTGTACGATGTGAATTTCGGATGGGGGAAGCCGAAGAAGGTGGAGATAACGTCGATCGCAAAGACCGGTGCTTTTTCGGTGGCGTAGAGTAGGCAGGAGGAAGGCGGCGTGGAGATCGGGCTGGTGAGGCCCAAGGCGGAGATGCAAATATTCGAGAAGCACTTCTACGACGGACTCAGAATGTTTTGAGTGATCCATCAAAAGATCTCGTTCAACATCGATCGATCAAGAATTTCTAAATACGAATGGATCCAAGATATCCACATGTATTTTACGAAATCTAGGCCGACAATATTTATTTCCAGTGTATTTGCAATGTCAAATGAATCAGCTTGCTCTTCGAATTTTTTTTTCGGACATTGAAAACTCAACTAAATATCAACAATTCTACTTTTTCTGGTCAATTTTGCGTGCAAAATTATTAATAGTTTTTTTACAGAAACTTAATTTAATTTATCTTGTAATTTGTCTCGTCGTGCGTAAGTAGATCTAAATGTGATATTCGCGATGCTGCAGAAGATATGGCACGCACAGCGTTCTGCATTTCCTTGGAATCATTTTCGGCAAATCAAAGTACTCAAAACACTAATTATACTAGTTTTAAAATTATCATCACGTATTTTAATTTTATTTGCACTCCTCGTAATCGATTAAAATTATTTAGCATGAATACTAACTTTAATCATTGTGTATAATAACGAATGAAAATTGTCTAGCATACATAATAACTTTAATCAATGACTATGATATTAATCGATTAAAAATTATTTTTATTTTAAAGTAATTAAAAAGTCTTCTATAATGATGATGGGATTGAATACCCCAGGACAGACACGTGGGCTAAAAAAAATTGGACGGTAAGATATGACGGGTCTGAGCTTCTCTCTTTCGGAGCTCCCGATACCCCCTCGGGAGGAGGATCCCCCCCGGCGGCGGTTTTCGCCGGCGGCCGACGGCGGTGATAGCCGGCTGCGGTGGTCGCCGGCAGGCGGTGGTCGCCGGCGGTCGGCCGGCGGCGACCAACGACTGTCACCGCCCGATCGACGACTATCGCCGCCGACCGACGACTTTACAAGCTGTAATGTAATCCAGATTACGGAGGTTTTGGTTTGTAATCCAGATTACAAATTATCAACCTCTTTTGTAATCGAGATTACATTACATTACAATCTTAAAGTGATTCCAAACAAAGGAATCCGACTTGTAATGTAATCTCGATTACATTACAGGTTGGATTACACCCTACCAAACGCAGCCTTATTATACATCCTAAACAATAACGTCATGCCTTTCGGACTGCGCAACGCGGGGTAAGTACCAGCGGATGATGGATAAAGTCTTCAAACATCAGATCGGGAAAAACATTGAGGTGTATGTGGACGATATCCTGGTAATGACTAACAAGGGAAGCGACATGATAGCTGACTTAGAAGTGACATTCGCCACCTTAAGGGCCAATAGGTTGAAATTAAACCCTGTTAAGTGCTTGACAAAGTTTGCTCCATCTCAATCCTTAAAGTAGAAGCTTCTTGAATTTCATCTTCGGATGTTGAGCGTCTTTTAACTTCCGTATCTTCTTCTTCAGATGAATCTCCCTCCTTTAGATTTGTCTTGATCTGGTACAGTGGAAGGATCTTCATGAAACTTTGACAATTTGCTCCAAAGCTCTTTGGCATCTTTAAATTCTCCATACTTGACCAAGATGGTGCTCGACAATAGATTGACCAATAACTTGGTCACTTTGTCGTTGGTCTCACTTCTCTTGATTTGCTCCTCATTTCATTTGCTTTTCTTGAGGGGTTGCGATTTGGTGCTTGTTAGAGCTTCAAAACCTTCTATTAGAATAAATCATTGCTCTATCTCCATCATGAAGAAATTTTCAATCTTTGACTTCCAAAATTCAAAATTTGCTTTGTCAAATTGTGGAGGTGCCCGGGTGTCGTAGCCGAACTCCATTTTTGACGTCGAACCCTCTCAATGATAGCTTCTTGAAATTAAGGTTTCTTTAAACTTCTTCTTCTTCCTCTAACTCTTGCTCTCTTGGTGATGAGTCCAAAGAAGAGCGACCTCGCTTTGATACCACTTGTTGGACCGGTAGGAGAGCTAGAGGGGGTGATTAGCTCCGATTTGCCTGTAGAATATTTGTCGCTGCGAAAGACTCCAAGTAATGCTAACACTCAATGATTTACTTGATATCCATCTCCTTGAGGTGACTGATTCAAGGATACACTCTTCTTACTCTCTCATACACTATGAAAGATCTCCTTCTTGAGATGGAGAATCGTCTTGCAAGTTTACAAGAAGAATACAACAAGAGGAAGCCAATACAGTAAGAAATCTTACAAGATTTACAATAACAAGCTCCCTTTGCTTTTCTTGCTTTCTTCAAGCTTGAGATCCATTCAAACGCAGCCGTAGGGAAAACAAATTAAAAAAAGTTGAAAAAAAATATCCGCACTTGTAGATTCTCTACGTTGCGGATGGGATTTCTCTCCTAGAGGATCTCTATTCTATCTGTCTTATACTCATCAATAATAATCGATAAGTGATTGAATAAGATCAACAATATTTGATTATCATCCCGAACCAAATAATACCCTAGGGAATAATGAATTGATTAGGGTAGTCGCAATTGCGATCTCGTCAGATTCGACGGTGAATCCGATGAGATCCCTATTCCGGTGATTCCGACGAGTTCACTGTACCCCAGAGTATAGTTTGATTCGAGATGATAATCGAAGATTACCGATGATATCTGATCGATAATTGTATAATTCATCGTTCATCATGGATGAATGGGACATACGGAATAGGAGGAAAAGTGAGATAGAGAATCTCCGAAGTTCTACCGTATGAGAAGCTCGCAGGCAGTCACGTGGGGAGCACGGCGTTCCCTGGGTCAACTGGGGCTATATGACTCGACCTACTCATATCCGGATTCGGGGAGCGGTGTTCCCTGCCAATCTCAACACACTCGTGTTCGCGACCAACGCTGTCACGATGTCATCTATCACGTCGCCGGAGCTCCGGATTCTCGGGAGGTATCAAGTCTCTCCGCCTCCGGGAACAGTGGACGACTCCGCCTTGTCCCTCACCTTCCTCGACTTGCTTTGGCTGCAAACCGGATCGGTCGAACGTGTCTTCTTTTACCCCCTCGCCGTCTCCGTCCCCCAGTTCGTCGATTCCGTCGTACCCACCCTCAAGTCCTCTCTCTCCGTCGCTCTCCGCCACTTCTACCCACTCGCCGGCAAGATCCGCCGCTCCGCCGCTCGCTCCGACGGTTACGAAATTCACTACGCCGACGGCGACTCTGTTCCCTTCACTGTCGCCGAGTACAGCGGCGACTTCGACGACCTCTCTGGAGACTACCCCCGATTCGTCAACGACTTGCTTCCCCTGCTTCCTGAGCTCCCCCCATCCAGTACGGACGGCGACGGACTCCGGGTGCTGGCCCTGCAGGCCACGCTCTTCCCTGAGCGCGGCGTCGCGGTAGGCGTCACCGTGCACCACGCCGCCTGCGACGGCTCGAGCTCGATTCGGTTATTCCGCGTGGGCCGCCGTGCGCAGGAGCTGGAGCGGTGGTGCCTCCGGTGATCGACAGAAGTGTGATTACGGATCCCGCGATCTCTACTCGGTCTTCTACAAGTGGTTTGTGAAAGGGCAATCGATCCAGTCGATCATGCACCAGAAAATGCGCCGGAGGACGCTGTCCTTCAATCCTTCACCATCGGTAAAAATCACATCCTGAAATTGAAGGAGTTGGTGACGCAAAGCGGCGACCTTTCTTTTCGCTGCTCCACCGTCGTCGTGGCCTTCGCCTACGTGTGGGTTTGCCACTTCAAAGCACGACTCCGGAGATAAGTAACAAGTGCATACTCATGGATTGGCGGCGACTGCGGCCATTGCTGAAGCCGCCGATCCCGGCGGCTTCTTTGGGAACTGCATCTCTTTGCCATGGCGGAGGCGAAGGCCTGCGATCTCACGGAGGAAAACGGGGTGGTGGCGGCCGCGAGATTGATCGGGAAAGTGATCAAGGCGTTCAAAGAGAATCCTTTAAAGGACGCCAAAGAGTGGCCGGAAGGCTTCAAGCCTCTGAGCGAGCCAGATTTTTTAACCGTCGCCGGATCACCGATGTTCAACGTGTACAATTTGGATTTCGGATGGGGGAGGCCGAAGAAGGTGGAGATAACGTCGATCGCAAAGACCGGTGCTATTTCGGTGGCGGAGAGTAGGCAGGAGGAAGGCGGCGTGGAGATCGGGCTGGTGAGGCCCAAGGCGGAGATGCAAATATTCGAGAAGCACTTCTACGACGGACTCAGAATGTTTGACTGATCCATCAAAAGATCTCGTTCAACATCGATCGATCAAGAATTTCTAAATACGAATGGATTCAACATATCCACGTGAATTTTACGAAATCTAGGCCGACAATATTTATTTCCAGTGTATTTGCAATGTCAAATGAATCAGCTTGCTCTTCGAATTTTTTTTCGGACATTGAAAACTCAAATAAATATCAACAATTCTACTTTTTCTGGTCAATTTTGCGTGCAAAATTATTATTAGTTTTTTACATAAACTTATTTTAATTTATCTAGTAATTTGTCTCGTCGTGCGTAAGCAGATCTAAATGTGATATTCGATTCAATTAAGGTGAAACCCTCGCTCCCAGCGTCCCCATCAATCCGTCTCAGGATTAACACGGAGGAGATAAATTATGATTATCACTGGTATGGTGAGGCGCCTGGGGTCGAGGAAATTTAATGCCAGCAGACCAGGATTTTATTCCTGTGCACAACTGGCGACCCTCGACCCTGAGACCTCCGATTCAAGCAGCAGGCGTCTTACCATCCGATCCAGCCCGTGGGGGCGCTAAATGTGATATTTGCGATGCTGCAGAAGATATGGCACGCACAACGTTCTGCATTTCCTTTGAATCATTTTCGTTCTAGTTACGACGTATTTTACAAAAAATTTTCTTTCAAATAGGACACGAATTCTAGGACGTTGGGCTTCTAGATTGACCATCGCTAGCACTTCTCGATTTATCCTGGTGACCAGTGGGAAACTTCCGTGAGGCCGGGCCGGTCACCCCAGGTTCACTTTGTCTGCTGTCTAGTTCATCATTTTTTTTGGAATCATTTTTGTTGTCCTCGCAAGGATCTGGAGTGGTTAGTGCATGGGGTATTGTCTAAGAGATCTTGGGTTCGTGTCGTCCGAGACGTATTGGATTAAAATTTTGTGCGTTTAGTGTATCAATTTTTGGTCTAACTGTGCACTAATTATTTCGGGGATCGTGATTTACTTTCCTTGTGATGGCCTTGGATGGGTACGACGAGAGCGCTGGACGAGCGATTTCGCCTTTGTTTTGAAATCATTTTCGGCAAATCAAAGTACTCAAAACACGCAAATTATACTAGTTTTAAAATTATCATCACGTATTTAATTTTATTTGCACACCTCGTAATCGATTAAAATTATTTAGCATGAATTCTAACTTTAATCATTGAGTATAATAACGAATGAAAATTGTCTAGCATACATAATAACTTTAATCAATGACTATGATATTAATCGATTAAGAATTATTTTTTTAAAAGTAATTAAAAAGTCTTCTATAATAATGATGGGTTAAATATCCCAGGGCGAATACGTAGGTTGAAAAAACTGGGCGGGAAGATATGATGGGTCTGAGCGACTCTCTTTCGGAGCTCCTGATATCTCGTCGGGAGGAGGATCCTCCGCCGGCCCCCCTCCCCCGGTGGTAAATACGCCTCGGGCACATATCAGAAAACCCCTCCCGGAGTCATCTTGGAAAGTCAGATCCCGAGAACACCTCGGGGAAGCGAAGTGCCCGGGACCTCCCGGACCAAGAGACCTCGAGATCACCTCGGGGGTGGCGAAGCCCAAGGAATACTCAACCTCGAGTAGTGGTCTGTTTTCCTCGAGTCGGTGGATCATCATCATCCCTTATTACGGAGTAATCACGACCCGTGATATGCGTCCACCATAGCCTTAACCATCGCAACGGCCAAGATCGAAGAGCCATGACGACCATTACTTGGATGATTCAGTAACCGATAATCGAGAGGGCGTGGCGAAGATCATGGAGGCACACGAAGTCAGCCACCACAGGTATAAAAGATACTCTAACCCTCCGGTAAAGGGGTTACGCATTCTCTAGTACTCATATATCTTCCTGTTTTCTACTCTTCTTCTCCATCGAGGCACTGACTTGAGCGTCGAAGTGGGATCCGCCGGATAACCTCCGGCGTGTTCCCCTAACACTCGTGTTAATCTCACAGGGTGTGGAGTTCCTACCCTAACGTCAACATCCGCGTGGGCTGAACCCTGGTGATTGGTCGTCGACGTTGATTCCTTCCGGAACAAGTTTGGCGTCGTCTTTGGGAAACCCATAAAGCACCAGAACGAACACCGATAGCGGAATCGGCGGGACAACCCCTTCTCTTGACAAAGGAGGAACTGGATCGTATGGTGGCCAACGCCATCAAAGAGGCGCTCCAGCAGCAACAAATGGAGTCAGTCGCCTCACAGCGAGGGGTTTCTGTGCGAGAAGAGATCCCAGTGGTCTCCGAAGGACCTCCCAGAAAGGCCCCCCGAAGGGCTTATCGAGGTCCGACGAAGCCCTGCAAATCAACTTAGCCGACCTGCAAGAGGATGAGGGACCTAAAGAAGGACGGAGGGAGGTCGAAAGCGAGGAGGTCCAGATTCACCCTCAGCAGGAGGGAGGAATCACATAGATCACCACCGACCTTGCCTTGGAATTAAGAAGTCGCCTTCTTGACTGCCTACGGAGTCATAAAGATGTCTTCGCTTGGGTCGTCGAAGAGATCAAAGGGGTTCCCCCAGGGTTATCCATGCATCACCTGCATGTTACCTCAAGAGCCCGACCAGTGAAGCATAGACGGAGACACTTTGCACCAGAGCAAGACAATGCTATATGGGACGAAGTGCATAAGTTGCTAAAGGTCGGGCACATCAGAGAGGTCCGATTCCTGGCCTGGTTAGCCAATGTGGTCCTCGTCCCTAAACCCGAAGGTAAATGACGAGTTTGTATTGATTTTCGCGACTTGAATAAAGCCCGCCCCAAAGATTGCTATCCCTTGCCTCGAATAAACCGATTAGTAGACTCCACGGGTGGTTGCGAGTTCATTTCGATGCTGGATGCTTATCAACGCTACCATCAAGTCCCCCTCACGCCCAAAGACCAGGAGAAAGTTAGTTTAGTGACAACCGATGACACCTATTGCTATAACTGTTGGAATAATTTGGCGGGTTTCCTAAACGAATACCTGGTTGTCTATGTGAGACCTCTCCATGTCTACGAATTAAAAATTTAATCCGAATGGAGACCTATCTCCCAAACGACCGCCTCGTCGCCGTACTAATTGATTCAAGTTACAATTTAACCAAAATTGATGTTCAAGCCTTGTAACTCGCCTAATCAACTAGTCAAGGAAAAGACAACGAGCGGATCGTCGATTTTTGTGTTTATTATCAGGATCAACAATAATTAATTATCAACATTAATTAACAAATAATTAATACCAAGATAATTAATTAAAACCACATAAAATGATAAGATCAAAGAGACAAGGAAGAGGTTATACCTTCCCTTTAGCTCGTGATCTTCTACTGTATGACCCTCCCCTCATGGACGTAGTATGAGCGACGATTTACCAAGAATCGTGGTCACCAAGTCAATCCCTTCTTCTTGCGCCAACCAAGCCCTAACCTTAGGGTTGCCGCCGACCACTCTAAGGAAGAAGAAAATCCAAACACAAACCCTACTACTCCTTTCCTCCACCGCCAGTGCCCGAGCCGTGAGCAACTTGGCTGCTCCCTTGGAGCACACAGCTGCTGCTCCCTTGGAGCACACAGCTGCTGCTCCCTTGGAGCAAGTTGATCACAAGTTGCGTGAACTTGGTTGTCCAAACAAAGTTGCGTGAGCAACTTCTTGGCTGTCTAGGGACAGCCTTGCGTGAGCAACTTGGCAGCCTTGCGTGAGCTTTTCCGCAAGCTTTCTCCACTAATTTCTCCACAGAACATGAGCAACTCTCAACTTGCCGGCTATGAGCAACTTGCCGGCTGTGAGCAAAGTTGAGTGCGCAACTTTGCTGCTGTGACAAAGTTGCGTGAGCAACTTGGCTAAGTTGCTCCTTCTTCACAGTAGGAGGCGTCGTTTGCTCAAACGAGAGAGAGAGAGAGAGAGAGAGAGAGAGAGAGAGGAGGAGGAGGAGAGGCTTAGGGTTTTCTTGTGTTGAATTGGATCCTTGGTTTCATGCCGCCATGGGGTATATATAGGGCTACAATAGGAACCATGAGGAGGAGTTAGGTCTTGGCCTGCTAATGGATCCAAACCTAATCCATTAATGAAGAATCATTCCACTAAAGGTACTCCATCGAACTACCTCACCAACCTCCATATTTACATACGGGCTCCATCTATTATGAGTATAATATCTCTCCATGTTTAAGATATCGAATGTCTGTCGATTAATTTAAATTACTGGCAATTTTAATTAATCAACCTCTGACTCCTTGACTAGTACGTACCACTCATCCTTATCATCATGTTGGACTAAGTCCACATGCAGGATTTAACATGATGAACCTTATGAGCTCATCAAGGGGACATCATCATCCCGACTCACCAGAACATGGATTCCGTCTATTATCAATGACACACCATGTAAATAATTTTATTTCCCAACTTATCGGGCCTATCGATTTAGCAGAATAAATCTCGCTCATTGGTAAATCAAAAAATAAATACTAAGTACATACGCTCGTTATTATATCGGGATTCGGAGCATGTACTCCATAATAAATTGAGGTCTGATCCAATTATATAGTCAGTATAAATTGGATCACCTCTATGTTGGTCTTGCTCAATGTACACAAAGTGCACTAGTGTAATTCTATGGTAAAGACAAACCAACACCAAATTACACTACAACCATCCCGATGGTTTGTCCAACTCCATCTCGGTTGTGAGCCTCTACTTATACTTTACAAGGAACTGATAACATGATCTTCTGTGTGACACCACATACCATGTTATCTACGGTGTAAAGTATTAGACATTTTGCACATACTAATATAAACATGCAACAGTGATCTTGTAATTTTCTTTCAAAATGTAGATGTTCATACAGGAAAGACAAGGCTTTTAGTATACATCCTAACAATAACGTCATGCTTTTAGGACTGCGCAACACGGGAGTACGTACCAGCGGATGATGGATAAAGTCTTTAGGCATCAGATCGGGAGAAACTTTGAGGTCTATGTGGACGATATCCTGGTCAAGACTGACAAGGGAAGCGACATGATAGCTGATTTAGAAGAGACATTCGCCACCTTAAGAGCTAATAGGCTGAAATTAAACCCCGCTAAGTGCTTGTCAAAGTTTGCTCCCTCTCAATCCTTGAAGTAGAAGCTTCTTGAATTTCATCTTCGGATGTTGAGCGTCTTTCAACTTCCGTATCTTCTTCTTCAGATGAATCTCCCTCTTTGGATTTGTCTTGATCTGGTATAGTGGAAGGATCTTCATGAAGCTTTGCCAATTTGCTCCAAAGCACTTTGGCATCTTTAAATTCTCCAATCTTGTCCAAGATAGTGCTCGACAATAGATTGACCAATAACTTGGTCACTTTGTTGTTGGCCTCGCATCACTTGATTTGCTCCTCATTCCATTTGCTTTTCTTGAGGGGTTTCCCTTTGGTGCTTGTTGGAGCTTCAAAACTCTCCATTAGAGCAAACCATTGCTCTATCTCCATCATGAAGAAATTTTTAATCTTTGACTTCCAAAGATCGAAATTTGCTTTGTCAAATGGTGGAGGTGCCTAAGTGTCGTAGCCAAACTCTATTTTTGACGTTGAACCCTCTCAATGATATCTTCTTGAAATTAGGGTTTCTTCAAACTTCTTCTTCTTCCTCTAACTCTTGCTCTCTTGGAGATGAGTCCAAAGAAGAGCGACCTCGCTCTGATACCACTTGTTGGGACCGGTAAGAGAGCTAAAGGGGGGGGTGATTAGCTCCGATTTGCTTGTAGAAGATTTGTCGCCGCGGAAGACTCCAAGCAATGCTAACACTCAAGGATTTACTTGGTATCCATCTCCTTGAGGTGACTAATTCAAGGATCCACTCTCCTCACTCTCTCATACACTATGAAAGATCTCCTTCTTGAGGTGGAGAAACCTCTTACAAGCTTACAAGAAGAATACAACAAGAGGAAGCAAATACAATAAGAAATCTTACAAGATTTACAATAACAAACTCTCTTTGCTTTCTTCAAGCTTGAGATCGCCTCTAGAACTTTGGAAGTGCAGCAACACTATTCCCCAAAGCTTCTCTTGAAATGGCGAGGAAGGAGGAGAAGAACTACGCAAGCCCTGTCGAGCGATGTCTCTTCAAACCTGCGTGAAAACCCTATATACCCGATGCCTAGGGTTTCCTAATCGATTACTGATAAGGCTCGCGTGTCGTACCGCGAGTATCAAATACAATTTAAGTATCGAATTCCTCTAAACTAATGTAGCATAGAGTAACTCGAGTCGTCTCCCAACGAATGTAGTTGGTACATGATAAATCTCAGGATCATATTTTATTGTTTTTGGATTTTAGACATGAAACTGGGTTTGGAATTGAATGTTAGGACTACGAAAAGAAATAGCAAGCGAGTATGAAATCTAGTTCTAATTGATGAAGGACAATGCAGGTAAGGAAATCTAAATTAACCTAACTACAATTGCAGAAAAGAAAAGGCAATGTGAAAGAAGCATTCAAGAAATAGGGCATCAATGAAACCTAGGCATGGAGTAAAACCTATAGCATGAAAGAAATCTAATCTGACCTAACTTAATTGCATTTAAATGAAGACATGAGACTTCAAGTAATGGAAAGAGTAACACAGAACAAAAATCAAACAACTAAGAAACATCACAATTGAAAGTTACAGATCTAATAGGCATTTAATCAAACATAAGTTGAGCATGTTCTAAATGACTTCAAAAACGTGCAATTTGAATTGAAGAAGTTCTATCCAATACCAACATTCAACAAACAATCACAAACAACTCAATAATCAAACACAGAATTGATGAAGCTGCTGCTGGATGAAGTATGTTGTGCTGTGATGAAATTCTGCAAAATCTGAGGAAGAAGAAGCTGCTGGTGCGAAGATGAAATGGTACTGTTGTATCTTGTTGAAGAAGCTGTAAAGGAAGAACTACTGCTGGAGAACAATTGCCTAGCTTGCGCAACCGACGGTGAGAGTGGAAGTCAGCTAGAGTCGGAACCCCTGGCTCTAGCTGTGCGATGGCGTTGATGGAGGAGAGTGGATGGAGAAGATCTGATCGAGTCGGGAACCCCTTAAACTGCGATCAATCGAAGCTACGGCAGGCTAGCGTTGGAACCCCTAACCCTAGCTTGCGGCGGCAATGAAGATGGCGGAGAAGAAGAAGGTGGCAATGATGAACTCCGGCCGGCTAAGGTTGGAACCCCTAACCCTAGCTGTGCAATGGCCGGAGGTGGAGGTGAGGAGGAAGAAGAGAATCGGGAACCCCTCGACTCCCCCCGTTCCAATCTGCCCTAGCTTCTTTGCGCGATTTCCCTTTTGTTCCTGGCTGCGTGTGGTTCGGTCCAATCAAGCCAGCTTCAATTCTGGTCCAGCTCAGCCAAGCCAGCACTCGAGTTCAGCCCAGCATTTGGTCCATTCAGCCCAATTCTGTGGTTCCGTCAGCCCTCTGGTTCAGCTCAGCTTGTGCTTGACCCAGCACAGCGGTTCAATTCAATCAAGCCAAGCAGCTCAGTTCTTTTGTTCAGCCAGCTTGGGTTCGGTCCAGTCAGCTAAGCCACAACTCAGCCCATGCCTTGGGTTCAGCCATATGATGATGGAAGCAACGGACGGCTGAGATCAATTTGGCATCATCCAACGGTCGGATCTCTTCAGATCTGAACCAAACTCCCCAGATCCCAATCAATGGTCCTGATCTACCTGTCCCCAGCGCGGATTAACCAGATCAGTGGCGGATGGTCCAGATCTTCCTTTTCCTTAAATGGATGATCTAGAACATCTTGAGCTTGATCCAACGGTCAGATTACTTCTGATTTGGCTGAAATTTTCAGATCTTGATCTATGGTCATGATTGGCTCTATCTTGAACTCGGATTGACCAGAAGTTGACCGATGGCTCAGATCTAACCGTTCTCTGGAATGGACGACTCTTATTAATCCGATGCTTGATCCCTTTGATCTGGATCCAATGTTGACTCAAGTCTGACCCGATTTGATCTAAGTCCATGATCTTTTGAAGCCTACAAAATGATATTCAAATTTAGTGCCAAAAAAAATATCCCAAATATACGGATCTGAATTAAAAGCCAAAATAGAGGAAATACATTAAACCTAATACAATTGCAAACTTAAGCATATAAAATGTGGATCAAACATGGATTTTAGAGCCTAAAATAATCATAAAAATGATGGTTATCAATTACCCAATCGATTACCACGTTAGACAGCCGTTCAACGACTATTTTTTGAAGCTTAATCGATTAGCCAATCGATTAAGAACACCCTTAATCGATTGTTGAATCAATTCAGCACCTTTCTATGCTCTTGTGCAAATCTGCTATAATCGATTGCCGAATCGATTACAGACCACCTTGATTGATTACCCAATCGATTAAGGTGAGGCTGAATTAATTACCCAATCGATTCAACCAGCTTCTGTTCTCACAACCCATTTCTCCCAATTGATTACTCAATCGATTCACACCTTCCTTAATCGATTACCCAATCGATCAAGAAGGTTTCTATTCACGAGAAATCAAACCCAAATCGATTGAGTCCAACCCTGACTTGTGTGCACAAGTCTAGGGTTCCCTTGTCTAACATTGGACAACCGTGACCTGTTAGAACTTCCCTACCAACTGTCCGGTCAACCCCTTTGACCAACCTGGATTTCTCCTGCCTAGCTCCCAGCTAGGACTTAACCTGATTCCCAACCAGGCTTGCCTAACCCTCGAGTTAGGTCTAGTCTCTCAGTAGACTTCCACCTTGCTAGCGTGCGATCTCCCCGATCCACCTGGACTTCACCTAATCCCACTAGGTGTGTGTGTTCCCCTTAGGTCTTTTCCCATGCCAGCGTGCGATCTCCCTGATCCACCTGGACTTGACCTAGTCCCACTAGGTGTGCCTAGTCTCCCTAGGTCTTTTTCCAATTAAGTCTCCAGTCAACCTTGACCCACTTGACTCACACGATATTCAAATATCATGCGATATTCAAACATCATTATCAAACATCGAAACATCCAACCTTAAGCATACCAAGCTTACCAGACATAAGCTCAGTCGAACCTAGTCAAACTAGGTCAACCCTAACCAAACAAAGATTGCACCAACATCTTCAACTCCCCTTCTTATACGGAGGAGGTCGCCTGCATGTGTGTAATAGGGGCAAGGCACGTGGTCGGCGGAAAACAACCACATCGAGGTGGTGCCACTGAACAACCGTTTGATGTGAGCCTGCTACAGCTGCGCATGTCAGCAAGAGATCGCGAGGAGAGCAGTTAGGCCACGTGGCGAAGACGAATTCGTGAGAAGTTTTGTCACCATTAGAGAGCGTCATGCGCTTTTATGGATGATGGGCGACTATCATTGCTGCGTCTCGTGAATTGCAAGAGCATTTTAGGAGGGCTAATTCAAAAAGAGATTGCTAATGGAGCCTTTTAGGAGAGCTTTCCCGGGATGATAGCTAATGGTGCAGTCGTAATCCTTCGATTCCTCGGACTCAACGTGCCGCTAATAAAGTAGTAATGGGGGCATGGACCCACCATAACATAGCTTCTTCGCTACCCCACTAGTCTAATCAGTTAGCAACTCTTCCTTCGATTAGGCTTGAAGGAAGGGACTTGTGATGGGGTTGAGCACCTCGTGGCTGACACGTGGGCTGAAGAAGCTATGTGGCAAGATATACCGAGTCTGGACGACTCTCTTTATGTGGCGCCCGAGGCCCCCTCGAGAAGGTGGGTTCCCGAGAACACCATGAACATGCATACCCTTGAGACCGATCTGGGAAGACGCACACCCGAGATCACCTTAGGACGTCAGTGTTAGATGTGTATACTGAAAAACATGCTTCTTTTATATATATGAACATCTTTATTTTGAAAAGAGAATCACAACCACACTAGGTGTCTGTTTATATTAGTACATGCATGAAGTCCAATTACTTTGCATTGTAGATAACATGGTGTGTGGTGTCACACGGAAGATCATGTTATCGGTTCCTTAAGCATAAATAGAGGCCCACAACCGAGATGAAATTGGACAACCCATCGGGATGGTTGTAGTGTAATTAGGTGTGGTTGGTCTTGACCATAGAATTACACTAGTGTGCTTTGAGTACATTGGGTAGGATCAAAACCCGAGGTTATCCAATTTGTACTGACTCGATAATTGGATAGGGCCTCAAGATATTATTATGAAGTATGATCCCTTAATCCCAATATAATAACTGGCATATATTATTAGCTATTATTTCTTTAATTTACCAATAGGCGAGATCTATTCTGTTAGATCGATAGACCCGATAAGTTGGGAGATAATATTAATAATATGATGTGTCGTTGATTATTGACTGAATCCGTGTCCTGGTGAGTCGGGTTGATGATGCCCCCTTGATGAGCTCGAAAGATTCATCATGTTAAACCATGTAGGTGGATTTGATCCGGCATGATGATAAGGTCGAGTGGTACTAGTCAAGGATCCAGAAGTTAATTAATTTAAATTGTCAGTAATTTAATTAATTAACGGGCATTCGAAATCTTAAACACGGGGGGATGGACGACTTGTAATAAGTGGAGCCCATATGTAAATATGGGGGTTGGTGAGGTAAGTCAATGAGGGCCCTTTAGTGGAATGGATCCTCATTAATGGACCGGGTCCATTAGCAGGCCAAGATCCAACTCCTCCTCATGGTCCCTATCGTAGCCCTATAAATATCCCATGGTGGCATAAAACCAAGTTGATGTTGATCAAATTAATCCAATAGATCACAAGAAACCCTAGGTCTCTTCTCTTCTCTTCTCTCCTCTTCTCTCTCTCTTTCTCTCCAAGCGGCGCCGAACGGCGAGAGCAGTTCGTTCTCCACCGATTAATTGCATGCGGCAATTAATCTTCTAATTGCATGCAAAGCAATTACAAACGGCTTCTTCTCCACGATTAATTGCATGCGGCAATTAATCTTCTAATTGCATGCAAAGTAATTACAAACGACTTCTTCTCCACGATTAATTGCATGCGACAATTAATCTTTTAATTGTATGCAATGCAATTAAAAGCTTCTCCTCTACGATTAATTGGATGCATTTTCTCCAATTAATTGCATGGAATGCAATTGAAAATTGCTCCTTCACCGATGAATGGGACAGCAGAATTTTTCTGTCGGTGTGCGCATGAGCAAGAAGCTCACGCAACTTCCTGCTGCAGTGGAGAAACACGCGTGAGCAGGCTGTCCTGCCTCAGAGGAGAAGTCTTCGGCGCCGGCTGTGGTCAGAGCAGAAGCCAAGTTGCTCACGCAACTTGGCGCCGGCTGTAGCCTGTGGAGAGATTTGGGCGTCAACCGCTGATTTTGGGCTGTGGAGATGTTGCACTACAAGGAGCAAAGTTCTTTGTAACTTTGTCTTAAAGCAACTCACAGTTAGGATGTCGGTGGTTGAGAAGAGGAATAGTAGGGTTTGTGTTTGGATTATTTTCTCCTAGGAGCGGCTGGCGACATCCCTTTAGCTTGGGATTGGTTGGTGCAAGGAGAAGAGATCAACTTGGTGACCACGGTTCTTGGTAGATCGTCGCCCACACGACGTCCAAGAGGGGAGGGTCATACGGTAGAAGATCGTAAGGTAACGGAAGGTATATTCTTCCCTGGCTCCTTTCATTATGTTATTATGTGTCTTATTCATGCGCCTTGTCATTTCATGTTTGTTATTTAATTATTTTGATTGCGAATCATAGTCAATAATTATTTAACTGAACCCCGACCATAAACACAAAAGTCGGCGATCAACTCGTCGCCTTTTCCGCGATCGAACGGTCGAGCAAATTGCAAGACCAATTTTGGTAATTGGCTAAGTTGCAATTTGAATCATTCGATACGGCACGAGACGGTCGATGGGAAACGACTCTCTATTCAGATTAAATTTTTTAATCCGTAGGCATAGAGAGGTATCTCGGATCAACCAGGTATCCGCTTAGGAAACCCACCAAGCCATACCCAACAGTCAAATCCCCGAGACCACCTCAGGAATGTAAATGCCCGGGACACCCGGGCCAAAAGACCCCGAGATCACCTCTAGGTAGCGGAGCATAAGGAACACTCAACTTCAAGTAACGGTCTCCCTTTCTTCGGATCTGCAGAAAATCATCACCGATTATTACGGGATAATCATGACCCATAATTACCGCAACGGTCCAGGTTTAACGGTTGCGTGGACCGTTGCAAGGGTTATCCAGTAACTGATGATCGAGGGAACGTGGCGAAGATCGTGGAGACACGTATGACTGCCGCCTCAGGTATAAAAGGTACTCCAACCCCTCCGGTAAAGGGGTTACACACTTTCTAACTTAAGCATCTTCTCCTTGCTTTCTTCCATCTCCTATACTGAGGCACTGACTTGAGCGTCGGAGTGGCTCCGCCGGGCAACCTCCGGCGTGTTCCCATTAACGCTCATGTTAATCTCGCAGGGTAAGAATTCTTCTTCTAGCGTCAGCATCTGTGTGGGCTGAATCTTGGTGACTGGTCGTCGAGGTCAATTCCTTCCGGAACATTTGTCTTAGCGCTTCTCCTCCACTCATCTATGGTGAGCTGACTATCTAAGAAATTGGATAGCAACATTATGAATGAATTTATATCAAATTTATGAGGTTGGAAAAAGCTCGTTAATTATTTTTTTTATATCAAATTTGTTTATAAATATTTAGTTCAACAAGAATTTCTAAATTAAGGAATTGTCGTAAGTTATATAAATTATAGGCATTCTAAAAAATTTAGGCCGACAATATTTACCAATTTCTTCCAATTAAATCAAATAAATTATTTTTCCCACATCGTGAAAAATCAAATAAATTTGAGCAATTTTATTTTTAGGGAATTCACAATAAAAATATTTGGAAGTGATACTTCTCTAAATATTTCTCAATCTCAAATATCTCTCGTTGAAAGGGATATTTGAGAGGGCATTTGAAATTAGTGGATATAAATTTACGTTCCATGATTTGTTTCTCTCTTTGTTTTTTTTTTTAAATTAAAACAAATTAAAAATATTGATGTGTGCGGGTAAGACTGTGAGAGGGGGCCAATTGACTGTGAGAGGGGGCCAATGAGGTCTTAGCCTAGTTGTTTCGATGGAGGCCTTGAAATCGGATGTCTCATATTCGATTCTTATCTTGTATGGGTAAGTTTTCGGATTTATTTTAGTCGATGTCATAAATAATTGTGTCTTTTTTACTCGAGTTAATCATGACTCAGATCCTCTCTCAAATCTCGTCTAATATATGATAATTTTTATTGCGTTTCAAATTGTTTTTCGATTGATCTCGTAATTATATTTAAAAAAAATTGTGAGAGAGGATCTTTTAAATAAAATATTTTTATTACATTAATTATATTTAATGATTATTAAAATATGTAAATAAATATTGACTATAAAATGTTTATGAAAATATTTAATCCATGTGAGATATTTAAGAATGAAATATTTAATAGGTGGGCTTAATAAATATTTAATTCGTATAATATTTTATCGTTAAATTTAGAATAGCGTGAGAGGAGAATATTTGATACGCTTTGCTAGTTTAAAGTTGAAAAACACTGGGATTTCCGGAGGAATAATTAAAACAATATTAAAAATTTATGTAAAAACTTTATTTAATTTGACACGTGGAACGTACTGCATTTCCGTAGAGGCTTGTGTTATTTACTTTGACACGTGGAGATGTATTAAAGGGTAGGGTTTTTTATTTTGTCGGTAGGTTTGATCACAAATGAAGAAAGAGAAATAAAAATTGAGTTCAAAAAATCTAACTCAATTATTTACTCTGTGATGATACGTAAGGAAAAAAAATTAAAAAGTTGAAAAATTCTCCGTTCTAGTAGATTCTCTACGCTGCGGATGGGATTTTGTCACCTAGAATATCTCTGTCATGTCTATCTTATACTCATCAATAATAATTGACGAGTCATTCCATGATTGATCGAATATTATCAATAATATTTAATTGTCATCCCGAACTGAATAATAATTTAAAGAATAATAAATTATTTTGGATCATCATAATTACTTTTTTTTTTGTCAGATTCGACGGTGAATTTAGTTAAATCTTAATTGCAATGATTTCGAAAAATTCACTGTACCCTTTGAGCATAGTTTCGTTAGAGATGATAACGAAAGGCCACCGATGATCTAATAATTTGTCGATCATCGTCAAAAAATCAAACAGACGTGATAGAAAGAAAAGTGAGATAGAGAATCCCCGAAGTTCTACCGTATGAGAAGTGGCAGTCACGTGGGGAGCAGGGCGTTCCCTGGGTCTATGACTCGTCGTGCTCATATCCGGTTTCGGGAGCGGTGTTCCCTGCCAATCTCAAGCCACTCGCGTTCACGACCACCGCATGTTGGTTGATTTTGAATCTATTGGCCATTGAACAACCATGATGTTGGTCTATGTAACTCTTTATCAGTTACTTCCCAGCAACTGAAGCGGTTTTAGAAACCGTTTGTAACTCCTTCCCATTTACTTCCTAATTTTTATGATGGCAAAAATTGAGGAAGCATGCTATAAATTTGGTCCCTGATTCCTATTCCATTCATGTCTTCTTCTTGAGACAAAAATACACCATCGCTTTGCAAAGGAGAAAGGGCCGGAAGCATCAAACAGTGTTGCAGTGATTTTCCTTGATCAAAACAACGATGGCTGGAGGTATATGATTTGCAAGTTTATGTTTTACATTTGGTATCAGAGCGATTTACTGTCTCTGCCTCATTTTTGGTAAGGAGAGCAACTACTGCAGTGCCTCGATTTTTCTTGGCCGACATTTTTTTTTTGTTGGATTCTTCTTTGTAAAACAAAGATAGTAAGTTTAAAGCACTTACCTGTCGTTGCAATTTCTGCAATTTCTTCCCACCGCAATTTCTGCATTTTGGACGCCGAGGAAGGCCGAACTGTCATTGCAATTTCTGCAATTTCTTCCGCCTGTTGATGCTCGCAGAAGGCCGAACTAGGCTGCTGGTGAGCGCAGGCCTGCAGGCGTCGCAGCGGCTGGCATCGGCGGCTGCTGGTGAGCGCAAGCCTGCAGGCGTTGCAATGGTTGGCATCGGCGGCGAGCAGTGTCGCGTCGTGAATTTGGGAATAGGGCAGAAACTTATCGCATCTTTGTTTAAATAAAAAAAAACTTCACAGGAAAAATATATATGGGCAAATTAATCAACTTTAGGTTGCATGTTGTTTCATTATGTTGTTTGGCCTTATTAATTAACATTAAGTTGCATGTTTGATTAATGTTGTTTTGGTCTTATTAATCAAACTTTATTTATCCTTTCTACTTTACTGCATGATATAGGCAATTAATTATATTTAATTGTAGAATTATTGTGACATGTTATATAAAATGTAATAAATTTTATCCCACAGGAAAATTTATTATATTTTATGTAATTGATTTGAATAAAAATGGAAGGATAATATTGTAATTTTAATTCATTATATAAGATGTAATAAATTTTATCCTACAGGAAAATTTATTATATTTTATGTGATCGATTTGGATAAAATATCAATTATATGTTTTCTAATTTACCCACAGGGATTAGAAATTAAGAGCATAATTTGATAAATTTATCATATTATTTTATGAATCTAATTGAATTAATGCTTTGGCCCACAGACAAGTTTTATGTCAGTAGATTCATATTTTAGACATATTTTACATTGGTAGATATGTCATGTTGTTTAATTCGCTTCAAATTTTGTAACATGAGTATGATTAATTTTTGTTTTGTAGTTTGTCAACCTGCTAATTTCTCTGATATAATATGTGATGTTCCTGAGCTCCGAGGGGACAATTATAAAATTTGGAAGGAGAGAACTCTCCTTCATTTAGGGTGCAAGGACGTTGATTACGCCATAAGGAAGGATGAACCGCCTCCTGAAAATATTGCTCTTTATGAAAAATGGGAGCGATCTAATCGCCTCTCAATAATGTTCATAAAGACCAAGATCTCAGATGGCATTAGGGGTTCCCTTGAGCATTATGACAATGTCCGTGACTTACTGAAGGCAATCGATGATCAATTTGTGTCTTCAGACAAGGCTTTAGCTAGCACCCTAATTCACCAATTCTCATCCATGAAGCTAAGTGGGATACCCGGTGTACGTGACCACATTATGAGGATGAGGGACATTGCGGCTCAATTGAAGAGACTTGAGGTTGAGATGTCTGACTCTTTCCTAGTGCATTACATTCTCAACACTTTACCATCGCAATATACCCCATTTAAGATCTCTTATAATACACATAAGGAGAAATGGTCAATTAATGAACTTATGACGATGTGTGTTCAAGAGGAGGGTAGACTTGCTGTGGAAGAGGGTGAGAAGGTAAATTTGACTACACCTGGAAAGAAGAAGACATTTCAAGCCAAGGACAAGGGCAAGATTCCTGCCAAAAGGGACATTCAGAAAAGTTCCAAATGTTTCTTCTGCAAAAAGAAAGGGCATTTAAGGAAAGATTGCACCAAGTTCAAACAGTGGCTTGACAAGAAAGGTACTCAACTCTCTTTTGTTTGTTATGAATCTAACATGATTGATGTTACTCATGACACATGGTGGATTGACTCTGGTTCTTCAATTCATGTTACCAACTCCTTGCAGGGCTTACAAGACCTACGGAAACCAGTGGGAAGTGAGTGCTACATTTATTCTGGAAACAAAATGTCCTCACATGTGGAAGCCATTGGCATTTGCAAGCTTGTTTTAGATAGTGGTTTTATTTTAAGTTTGGAAAAGACATTTTATATTCCTGGTTTTGCTAGGAATCTAATTTCGTGATTTACTTCTTCCGTGTTCGTCCTGAGGTGGAGGCGTTGCGCCTTTTTTGAATCGTCGTGCGTAAGTAGATCTAAATGTGATATTCGCGAGTTCTGCATTCCCTTGGAATCATTTTCGGCAATACAAAGTACTCAAAACACACAAATTATACTAGTTTTAAAATTATCATCACGTATTTAATTTTATTTGCACTCCTCGTAATCGATTAAAATTATTTAGCATGAATACAAACCTTAATCATTGAGTACTTTAATCAATGACTATAATATTAATCGATTAAAAAAATTATTTTAAAGTAATTAAAAAGTCTTCTATAATAGTGATGGGTTGAATACCTCATAACGGACACGTGAGCTGAACAAATTAGATGGTAAGATATGACGGGTCTGAGCGACTCTCTTTCGAAGCTTCCGATAC
This sequence comes from Boesenbergia rotunda, assembly GCA_024364735.1. Lineage (NCBI taxonomy): Eukaryota > Viridiplantae > Streptophyta > Magnoliopsida > Zingiberales > Zingiberaceae > Boesenbergia > Boesenbergia rotunda. The sequence continues at coordinate 52,878 of JAGFNQ010002585.1, read as the reverse complement.
CCCGTCGGGAGGAGGATCCTTCGCCCCCCCCTCTCCCCCGGTAAATATGCCCCGGGCTCAGATCAGAAAACCCCTCCCTGGGGTCACCCCGGGAAGTCAGGCCCCGAGACCACCTCGGGGAAGTGGAGCGCCCGAGACCTTCCGGACCAGGAGACCTCGAGATCACCTCGGGGGTGGCGAAGCCCAAGGAATACACAACCTCGAGTAGCGGTCCATTTTCCTTGAGTCGGTGGATCATCATCCTCCCTTATTACGGAGTAATTACAACCCGTGATATGCGTCCACCAAAGCCTTAACCATCGCAACGACCAAGATCGAAGAGCCGTGACGACCATTACTTGGATGATCCAGTAATCGATAATCGAGAGGGCGTGACGAAGATCATGGAGGCACACGAAGGTAGCCACCGCAGGTATAAAAGATACTCTAACCCGTCTGGTAAAGGGGTTACGCACTCTAGTACTCATATATCTTACTGTTTTTTACTCTTCATCTCCATCGAGGCACTGACTTGAGCGTCGGAGTGGGCTCCGCCGGATAAACTCCGGCGTGTTCCCCTAACGCTCATGTTAATCTCGCAGGGTGTGGAGTTCCTACCCTAACGTCAACATCCGCGTGGCTGAACCCTGGTGACTGGTCGTCGACGTCGATTCCTTCTGAACAAATTTGGCATCGTCTGTGAGAAACCCGTAAAGCACCAGAACGAGCACCGATGACGGAACCGGCGGGACAACCCCTTGTCTTGACAAAGGAGGAACTGGATCGTATGGTGGCAAACGCCATCAAAGAGGCGCTCCAGCAGCAACAAATGGAGTCAGCCGCCTCACAGCGAGGAGTTTTTGCGCGAGAAGAGATCCCAATGGTCTCCGAAGGGCCTCCCAGAAAGGCCCCCCGAAGGGTTTATCGAGGTCCGACGAAGCCCTGCAAATCGACTTAGCCGACCTGCGAGAGGATGAGGGAACTAAAGAAGGGCGGAGGGAGGTCGAAAGCGAGGAGGTCCAGATTCACCCTTAGCAGGAGGGAGGAGTCACGAAGATCACCACCGACCTTGCCTCGGAATTAAGAAGTCGCCTTCTTGACTGCCTGCGGAGTCATAAAGATGTCTTCGCTTAGGGTTTTCTTATGTTGAATTGGATCCTTGGGTTTCATGCCGCCATGGGGTATATATAGGGCTACAATACGGACCATGAGGAGGAGTTGGGTCTTGGCCTGCTAATGGATCCAAACCCGATCCATTAATGAAGAACCATTCCACTAAAGGTACTCCATTAAACTACCTCACCGACCTCCATATTTACATATGAGCTCCATCTATTATGAGTATAATTTCTCCCCGTGTTTGAGATATCGAATGTATGTCGATTAATTTAAATTACTGACAATTTTAATTAATCAACCTCTAACTCCTTGACTAGTGCGTACCACTCATCCTTATCATCATGTTGGACCAAGTCTACCTACAGGATTTAACATGATGAGCCTTATGAGCTCATCAAGAGGACATCATCATTCCGACTCACCAGGACAGGGATTCCGTCTATAATTAATGGCACACCATGTGAATAATATTAATTCCCAACGTACCTGGCCTATCGATTTAGCTGAATAAATCTCGCCCATTAGTAAATCAAAGAAATAAATACTAAGTGCATGTGCACACCATGTTGGACCAAGTCTACCCCGGGCCAAAAGACCCTTGAGATCACCTCGAAGTAGTGGAGCCCAAGGAGTACTCGACCTCAAGTAACGACCCCCCCTTTCTTCGGATCTGCGGATAATCATCACCGATTATTACGGGATAATCATGACCCATAATTACCGCAACGGTCCGGGTTTAATGGTTGCGTGGACCATTACAAGGGTTATCTAGTAATTGAAGATCGAGGGGACGTGACGACGATCGTGGAGACACGTATGACTGCCGCCTCAGGTATAAAAGGTACTTCAACCTCTCCGGTAAAGGGGTTACACACTCTCTAACTTAAGCATCTTCTCCTTGCTTTCTTCCATCTCCTATACTGAGGCACTGACTTGAGCGTCGGAGTGGCTCCGCCGGACAACCTCCGGCGTGTTCCCATTAACGCTCGTGTTAATCTCGTAGGGTGAGAATTCTTCCTCTAGCGTTAGCATCTGTGTGGGCTGAATCTTGGTGATTGGTCGTCGATGTCGATTCTTTCCGGACCATTTGTCTTAGTGCTTCTCCTCCACGTATCTCTGCTGAGCTGACTGATTAAGAAATTGGATAGTAACATTATGAATGAATTTATATCAAATTTCTAAAGTTGGAAATGTTGGTGCAGTTTGCACTAACGGTCAAACTCGGGTTTTGATGTATGACAAAGTGGTTAAAGTTAGGGTTGTTGGTTTTTAACCTCTTTACTAAGTGTGCAGGGTTGAAAGACTTAGGACCAAACACCAGGCTGAAGTCCAGGATAGTTGAGTCCTGGCGGGAAGTCCAGTTGGGTCCACGGGACCTGACAACTGGCTGAAGACCAAGTTGGTTGAGACTTGGCAGGAAGACCAGGGTGGTTGAGCCTTGGCAGGAAGTCCTGGTGGTCAAGAAGTCAAGTAAAGCTGCACAAAGGGTAAGTGAGGTAAGTCACTGGAGGAGTAGGAGAGGACGCGTTCCCCGTCGAGGGAACAATAGGCGTCCGTTCGACCTAGGGCTCCATTTCGGAGACCAAAGTCAGAACCAAGACAGCTAAGGCTGTATAATCTAACACTGTGTTTTATTGTGTTTTGGACTAACCCTGGATGCAGGACCAAAGGAAGGAGTGTCTGCAGCTCAGATAGCCTCAAAGGAGTGAGGTAGTAGCTGAGTAGGGCGCCCGGAGTGTCCCGGGCGCCCCCAAGGGCCATACAAAATAGGTAAAGCAAAAGAGGGTTCGAATACATGCTGGGCCGGGCACCCCGGTGCTTCCGGGCGCCCCCGCTGCTCCCGGGGCGCCCCGGCTACTCCCGGGCGCCCCCGCTGCTCCCCGGGCGCCCCCTGCTCTGCTGGCGCCCCCATGCGCATACCTCAAACCGAACCCCTCGAAGCCAAGGAGATAGGACTTTGACCCGGTCAATCCGGGCGCCCCGAGCGCTCCGGGCGCCCCGGTCAAAGCGGATCCAGAGGATCAGACGCGACCGAGAGCTCTGCGGATCAGAGGCCACGTGGGGGGCGCCCCTGACGTCCCGGGCGCCCCCAGACCCTATATAAAGGGCCCTCGACCCCATGCTTCAGACAACGATTCTTCCAACGCCTCAAAGTTCTTCTACGCTCGCGCCTTGCTCCGGAAACGCTTCACCTCGAGCCGACGACGCCCTGCTGCCCCGAAAGAGTCGACCTACTCCGGACGTCGGTAAAAAGAAGAACGTTTTTTTATATATTTTATTGCACTTAATTACTTGAAAGTGTGGGGTTGTCGCACTTTCAATTCTTTTGTACTCGCCTACTCTATCGGGGTTGACCGGTAGAGAGTTTTAGTGGATTGCCCAACGGAAAGGTCCGAGGGACCTGGGCCTTCGAGTAGGAGTCGCCGAAGGCTCCGAACGATGTAAAACTACCTGTGTCGTTTGTATTGATTTTTCGTTCGTGTTTTATTTTTTCCGCTGTGCACACTTTTTAAAGCGCTCTAATTTTTTATAAAGTCACGTAATTCACCCCCCCTCTCACGTGCATCGATCCTACAGAAAAAACCTCGTTAATCATTTTTTTATATCAAATTTGTTTATAAATATTTAGTTCAACAAGAATTTGAGCAATGATAGAGAACGTGAAATTTTAGCGTGAAACTCAACGTGAATGACGTGGCACTTTTTATATACACGTCCGATTGTCGCTCGGAGAGTGGCGGCGGCCTCCGGCCGCCGCCCCGAACAAAACTATAACCTGGGGGGACGGGTGAACCCGTCGAGGATCGGTGCAATTGGGTTTCATGTTGGATTCACGTTGAGTTTTTCATGTTCCCAATCATTTTCCTTTCTTAATTAAGGAATTATCGTAAGTTATATAAATTATAGGCATTGTAAAAAATTTAGGCGGACAATATTTACCAATGGTAAATATCTTCCAATTAAATCAAATAAATTATTTTTCCCACATCGTGAAAAATCAAATAAAGTTGAGTAATTTAATTTTTAGGGCATCCATAATAAAAATATTTGGAAGGGATACCTCTCTAAATATTTCTCAATCTCAAATATCTCTCATTGAAAGGGATATTTGAGAGGGCATTTGAAATTAGTGGATATAAATTTATGTTCCATGATTTCTTTTTCTCTTTGTTTTTTTAAAAATTAAAACAAATTAAAAATATTGATGTGTGTGGGTAAGATTGTGAGAGGGGGCCAATGAGGTCTTAGCCTAGTTGTTTCGATGGAGGCCCTGAAATTAAATGTCTCATGTTTGATTCTTATCTTGTATGGGTAAGTTTTCGGATTTATTTTAGTCGATTTCATAAATATCTGTCTTTTTTACTCGATTTATGCATGACTCAGATCCTTTCTCAAGTCTCGTCTAGTATATGACAATTTTTATTAAGTTTCGAATTGTTTTTCGATTGATCTCGTAATTATATTTAAAAAAATTATGAGAGAGGATCTTTTAAATAAAATATTATTATAAAATTAATTATATTTAATAATTATTAAAATATGTAAATAAATATTGAGTATAAAATATTTATGAAAATATTTAATCCATGTGAGATATTTAAGAATGAAATATTTAATAGGTGGGCTTAATAAATATTTAATTCGTATAATATTTTATCGTAAAATTTACAATAGCGGGAGAGGAGAATATTTGATACGCTTTGCTAGTCTAAAGTTGAAAAGCACTGGGATTTCCGGAGGAATAATTAAAACATTATTAAAAATTTATGCAGAAACTTTATTTTTTTTGACACGTGGAACGTAATGCATTTCCGTAGAGACTTGTGTAATTTACTTTGACACGTGGAGATGTATTAAAGGGATAAGGTTTTTGATTTCAAAAAATCTAACTCAATTATTTAATCTGTGATTACACGTAGGGAAAAAAATCTAAAAAAAAGTTTAAAAAAATTTCCGTCGCAGTAGGTTCCCTACATTCCGGATGGGATCCTCTATCAGGGGATCTCTATCAATCCTATCCTATACTCGTTAGTTAGTGATAATCGACAAATTATTTAATCGTTCGTCAAATATCATCAATAATTTTTAATTATCATCCCGAATCAAATGGTACCTTAGAGAATAATAAATTGGTTGAGTTTGTCGTAATTACGATCTCGTCGAATTCGACGGTGAATCCAATAAGATCCCAATTACGACGATCCTAATGTGTTCATTATTGATCCTGTCACGAAGTTAGTTGGACGCTCCTATAGCTGAATGAGTCCCCGGGAGAAACGAGGTCGCTGAGGTGATCTAACGAGCTGGATCACCTATGGCCTACAAGACAGAGACCGGTAGAAATCCGCCGGGAAAAGTCCCCGGCCAGACACTCCGACGGTCAAGTTAGTACTCGACGGTGGCGATGGAAAGCAATCGAACAGTATGAAATTGCACTATCGTGCGTACCTGAGAGATGTGGAGTGAGGAGACTTATATAGTCGGGGAAGCTGACAGCTCCTGCCCCATCTGTCACCTGCTGCCATATAGCAAGAACAAGGTGATGCATACCCAGAGGTGGCAGAATAAAGTGGTGCATACCAGGTTAAGGTAAGGGGCATTGTCAACTTAATGGTTGGCGCCGCTCGGCCTAACACCAGTGTAGGTGGTCGCAGTATGGGGGGATAGGTTATGGCAGGAAGATCAATATCCCGGCGGGATATCCGTTGTTGAGACCCAGATGGCTTCAGTTCTATGCTAATCCTGTACAGCTTCTGGTAATATGACTTCAGGGAGTGGTTGTGGCTGCAGAGGCCGGCTGAGGACCTATGAGGGTGCCAACTGGGGCACTGAGTGACGAGGCCTGCAGAGGGGCTATGAGGGTGCTGACCGGGGACACTGAGGGATGAGGCCGACTGAGGTCCTATGAGGGTGCCGACTGAGGCACTGCGTAACGTCTTCTCCGATTCGGACTTACCCCCGGAGCGTGGGCCGACACGCATCGGCGGGGAGCCAAACCTGGATGAGTCTTAGAACATGAGCATCTGACTCAGGGTCAGACTAATATTAAAGAGCGTGGGCCACCACGCCTAGGTTTAGAGATCTAAGCCCGCTCAACACCTATCCGACGGGCCTTCTTAGCCCACTAATTATCTTCCTTCTGACTAGGTGTCAGGCTGCCAAGCCAGGCTATATGTAAATTGGCCCGAGATTAACTATACTTTCAGAATATAATTTGATTTGGAAATTATCGATTATATCCGATGGACAATCCAATAATTCGTGGATCATTACCTACAAATAGAACAGGCAGGAGAGAATCCACCGAACATTGGAAGTTATATTGAGATGTCCACTGGCAGTCACGTGGGCAGCACGGCGTCCCTCGTGGTCAAGTGGGCCGCTGGCAGTCACGTGGGCAGCACGGCGTTCCCTGGGTCAAGTGGGCCACCCTCTATGACTCCTGCTCATGTCCGGATTCGGGAGCGGTGTTCCCTGCCAATCTCAGGCCACTCGCGTTCACGACCACCGCAGTCACGATGTCATCGATCTCGTCGCCGGAGCTCCGGATTCTCGGGAGGTATCAAGTCTCTCCGCCTCCGGGAACAGTGGACGACTCCGCTTTGTCCCTCACCTACCTCGACTTGATTTGGCTGCAAACCGGATCGGTCGAACGTGTCTTCTTTTACCCCCTCACCGTCTCCGTCCCCCACTTCGTCGATTCCGTCGTACCCACCCTCAAGTCCTCTCTCTCCGTCGCTCTCCGCCACTTCTACCCACTCGCCGGCAAGATCCGCCGCTCCGCCGCTCGCTCCGACGGTTACGAAATTCACTACGCTGACGGCGACTCTGTTCCCTTCACTGTCGCCGAGTACAGCGGCGACTTCGACGACCTCTCTGGAGACTACCCCCGATCCGTCAACGACTTGCTTCCCCTGCTTCCTGAGCTCCCCCCATCCAGTACGGACGGCGACGGACTCCGGGTGCTGGCCCTGCAGGCCACGCTCTTCCCTGAGCGCGGCGTCGCGGTAGGCGTCACCGTGCACCACGCCGCCTGCGACGGCTCGAGCTCGATTCGGTTTATTTCCGCGTGGGCCTCCGCGTGCGCAGGAGCCGGAGCGGTGGTGCCTCCGGTGATCGACAGAAGTGTGATTACCGATCCCGGCGATCTCTACTCGGTCTTCTACAAGGGGTTTGTGAAGGGGCAATCGATCCAGTCGATCATGCACCAGAAAGCGCCGCCGGACGCTGTCCTTCAATCCTTCACCATCGGTAAAAATCACATCCTGAAATTGAGGGAGTTGGTGACGCAAAGCGGCGAACTTTCTTTTCGCTGCTCCACCGTCGTCGTGGCCTTCGCCTACATGTGGGTTTGCCACGTCAAATCACGGCTGACGGAGTTAAGTAACAAGCGCATCTTCATGGCATTCGCGGCCGACTGCAGGTCAAGGCTGAAGCCGCCGATCCCGGCGGCGTTGTTCGGGAACTGCATCAGCTGTTGCGTCGCGGAGGCGAATGCCTGGGTTCTCGCGAACGAAAACGGAGTGGTGGCGGCCGCGAGGTTAATCGGGGAAGCGATTGAGGTGTTCAAAGAGAATCCTTTTAAGAACGCCGAAGAGTTGCCGGAAATCTTCAAGACTCTGAGTGAATCGGACTTGTTAAGCGTCGCCGGATCGCCGATGTTCAAGGTGTACGATGTGAATTTCGGATGGGGGAAACCGAAGAAGGTGGAGATAACGTCGATTGCAAAGTCCGGTGCCATTGCGGTGGCGGAGAGCTGGCAGGAGGAAGGCGGCGTGGAGATCGGGGTGGTGAGGCCCAAGGCGGAGATGCAGCTACTCGAGAAGCACTTCTACGACGGGCTCAAAATGTTTAAGTGATCCATCAACAGATCTCGTTCAACATCGATCGATCAAGAATTTCTAAATACGAATGGATTCAAGATATCCACGTGAATTTTACAAAGAGCTTTGAATATAAAAAATTTAATGATATATTCAATAAAAAATTTAATAAAATATTAAGTGAATGATTGACATTTTATATGTACATGTTTGATTATCATTCGAAAATCATCGGCGACCGTCTCGAATTAAACTATATCTTTGGGGGCACGATAAACATGTCGAAGATCATTATATTTTCTTAAAATTTTTTATTGAACATTTTATTTTTCTTTTACAAAATCTAGGTCGAGAATATTTATTTTCAGTTGTATTTGCAATGAAAATGAATCAGCTCGCTCTTCGAATTTTTTTCCGGACATTGTAAACTCAAATAAATCTCAACAATTCTACATTTTCTGGTCAATTTTGCGTGCAAAATTATTACAGAAACTTATTTTAATTGATCTAGTAATTTGTCTCGTCCTGCTTAAGTAGATCTAAATGTGATATTCGCTATCCTGCAGAAGATATCACTATAAAAATATCAAGCAATAGCGACGGACTTTTTTAATAGTCCGTCGCAAGTGGCGACGGATTTATAGTATCCGTCGTCAAAGTTGCGCGGCAAGTCAAAATCCTGAATATAGCAACGGACATGGTCAACGTCCGTCGCTAGTGCGACGGATAATATAAATTATCCGTCGTTAATCGTAAGTGACGGGTCAAACCGCCTCAAGATAGCGACGGGATTGGTCAACGCCGTCGCTAATCAGCGACGGACAAGTTAATCCGTCGCAATATTTCATAAAAAGGGTGACGACCCCCTTCCCCCGCGGCCACACGAACCCTAGCGACAGTTGATCTCGAGCGATTCTCCTCCGACGATTCTCCGTCGATTCTCCTCCGGCGAACCCTCCTCTGATCCCAGGTACGCTAGCTAAGCTTCATTTGTCGTCAATTCCGTTTGTTTGCGCGGCCGGGCGCCGTCGTCTTCTCCTGGCAGCCACGGCTCTTGGAACGACCGGGCGCGACCTCCCGCGGCCGAGCGCGGCCTCCCGCGGCCGGGCGCGACCACGCGCGGCCTCCCGCGGCCTCGCGCACACGGCCTCGCGCACGCGGCCTCCCGCGGCCTCGCGCGCGCGACCTCGCATTTGCATGCGGCGCCTTCTGCCGGTCACGGTCCAGTGCGGTCGGCGGCCCCTGCTGCGGCCGACACCCATTAATGTGCTTAATTAGGGTTTTAGGTTTAATTAATTGAATTAATTAGATTAATTCAATAATTGTTTGATTTATTGTTTGAATTTAATTTGATTAATGTTTGATTTATTTTAGGTTAATTGTTTGGTTAATTAGAATAATTAGATGATTAATTATTTGTTTAATTAGATTAATTGATTTATTAATTAGATCTTGTTTGATTAATGTTAGATTAACTGTTTGAATAATTAGATTAATTTGTTGATTAATTCTTTGATTACTTAGAATAATTGATTCATTATTTATATAATGTTTGATTAATTAGATGTATTTTGTAGTATAGCATCAATATTAAATTTTAATATGCATGGATGATAATATGTGTGGTTTGAATAAATTGTCTTATCTGAATTCAGATACAATGTATCCGAACAAGGCATGGATGTATAATAGGTTAGACAATGGATTTATCCGTGACGAATTTTTTGCTAGAGTGGAAGAATTTGTAAATTTTGCAAAGTGTCATCCTGAGTGTTTGAATAGCACAGAGTTGAAGTGTCCATGTAATCAACACAAATGTAGAAATATAACTTTCCGTGATGAAAATATAGTGAAAACTCATATCGGCATATATGAGTTTGTTCCAGATTATTACAACTGATATTGTCATGGAGAGCCGTATGTATATGAATTTGGTGGACCTTTTGTTGCATCATCATCGAACTCAATTGGACCAGAGACATCATATAACCCTGCAGATGCAATGCAATCAATGGTTTATGATGCAATAAATGCTTTTGATCAATCAAATGTAGAACAAGTACCTACTTCTAATGTTCAGAAAATGTATGACATGTTAAAGGCTAGTGAAAGAGAATTATGAAAAGGTATTCCTTCTGGTCATTCTCAATTATCTGCTACTGCAAGATTATTAAATATGAAGACAAAACATCATTTCTCAGAACGGTGTTATGATGACATATGTCAACTTATGTCAGAGTTGCTTCCAACTGATAACTGCATAACTGATAGTTTCTACAACACTAAAAAATTGATTAGAGACTTGGGTTTGCCAGTTGAGAAGATACATTGTTGTATCAATGATTGCATGATCTTTTGGAACCAAGATAGTGAATTGATGGAATGCAAAATCTGTAACCATCCCCGTTAAAAGCATGGTGCTCGCATGGTAAATCAGAAGAAGAAAAATATTCCTTACAAAGTCACGTATTATTTTCCTTTGACTGCTAGACTCCAACGTTTGTATGCATCAGCAGCAACAACAAGTCATATGATCTGGCATCAAAACCATGGACATGATGGAGACATTATGTGTCATCCTTGTGATTCCCCTGCATGGAAACATTTAGATTCAACATTTTCTTCCTTTGCTATGGAACCACGTAATGTCAGACTTGGACTTTCTGCAGATGGATTTCAGCCATTTGGAAGTTATAGACAACAATATTCATCATGACCTGTTATCTTAACACCATACAACTTACCACCATGGATGTGCATGAAAGATGAATTCATGTTTCTTACTGTTTTAATTCTAGGCCCTCAAAATCCAAAAGGGCACATAGATATTTTTTTACAACCTTTGATAGCTGAGCTGAATTATTTATGGAATATAGGTTCAGAGACATATTACATTGCTACAAAGTCAAACTTTTTAATGCATGCAACATTGTTATGGACTATTAGTGATTTTCCTACTTACTCAATGTTATCAGGATGGAGAACAGCTGGAAAGTTAGCATGTCCACATTATATGAGTTAGTTAGATGCATTTTCTTTGCCCTGCAGTGGCAAGATTTCTTGGTTTGATAATCATCAGAAATTTATACCTCTTGATCATCCGTTCAGAAGAAATAAGAAGCATTTCAAAAGGAATGAAGTAGTTAGGAAGCTACCTCCATTTGGGATGTCAGGCGAAGAAGTGTTAAATGAAATTGATAGTTATGGATTTCTACCAGTATATCAGGATGGATCAGATGATATCAACAAGTATATTGTTAGAGTCAACAAATGTGGTTGGAGGAAAAGAAGTATTTTTTGGGAGCTTCCATATTGGAAATATTTACTCATTCGCCATAATTTGGATGTGATGCATATTGAGAAAAATTTCTTTGATAACATCATTAATACTGTCTTAAATGTGCATGGGAAAACAAAAGATACAACAAAATCTCGTGAAGAATTAAAACAATTAGTGAGCAGGCCTGAGTTGCATCAGAATGAAACAACTGGTAAATATCCGAAGGCTGGTTATACATTGGACAAAGAAAGTAAGCAAGCATTTTGTTCTTGGTTGAAAAACATAAAATTTTCAGATGGATATGCCTCTAATATGTCTCGTTGTGTGGATACCAATAGATCTAAAATGGTTGTAATGAAGAGTCATGATTGTCATGTGTTAATGCAATGATTAATTCCAATAGCTTTCCAAAAATTACTTCCTAATAATGTTTGGCAAACACTTACAGAATTAAGCTTTTTTTTTTTCAAAAATCTGACTTCCAGAGTTGTTACGGTAGCAGATATGTTACGCCTTCAGACAGAGATTCCTTTGATACTATGTAAGCTTGAGCGAATATTTCCACCAAGCTTTTTTGATTCAATGGAGCATTTGCCTATTCATTTACCTAGTGAGGCACAGATTGGTGGTCCTGTACAATACAAATGGATGTATCCTTTTGAAAGGTTTCTTAGAAAATTAAAAAATAATGTGCATAACAAAACAAGAGTTGAGGGATCAATATGTAATGCATATCTGGTTGAAGAAGCAAGTTCATTTTGCTCCTATTACTTTGCTGAAAATGTGAAAACCAGACATCGAAAGTGTCCACGCAATCAAGATGACATTCTATCAGTTGACCAAGACATTCTTTCTATTTTCAAGTATCCTGGAAGAACAATAGGTTCAACTCTATTTAGACGTTTAAATGACCAAGAATATCATGCCGCCAGGACATATATCCTCCTAAACTGTGAAGATGTCAAACCATACCTAAGGTATTATCTCTTGTTGTAATGAAATTAATATCAAATGATATAATCAAATTTCTGGTATGATATCAAATGAACTTATATGGCAGGTTATACCAACAACAGTTGTACATTCAAAATCCATCGATAAGTGCAAATGAGGTAGATCGAAAGATAGAAGAAGATTTTGCATTTTGGTTTCAAATATATGTAAGTGAGTTAATATGCATTTTTTTGTTAACAATTATTGATTACTTATTAATCTAATTTGATCACCCACCACTATTATAGGTCAATGATGACAGAATTTCAAATGTAGAAGATGACAGAATTAAAATTCTCGCATTTGGACCTCTTCGTACTGTGACAGTCTACTCGGGTTATTGCGTGAATGGATACAGATTTCATGTGAGCCAACGTGATTCAGGGATGCTAACGTATAATTTTAGCATAAGTGTCAAAGGATCAACAGACAATAATTATAATGAATTTGACTATTATGGCAAGCTAGAGGAAATTATCGAAGTTGAATACCCAGCGTTACCTTTCAAAAGATGTGTATTATTCAGGTGTTCTTGGTATGATCCAACTCCAAGGACGGGCACAAGGAAACATTGGTTATACAATTTAGTTGAAGTTAATTCAAGCAAAAGATTCAACAAGTTCGAACCATTCATTTTTGCGGTGCAAGCTGGTCAAGTATTTTATCTGGAGTACCCAACTAAGAGAAGACGACCTAGTGAATGGCTTGCTGTATGTCAAATGAAGCCTAGGTCAATAATTGAAATGCCAAATACGATCACTGTCCAAAACTCCGATGCTTATCAAAATGAAGAAGTTATAATCAACTCCGTTGATTCAGAAATACAATCAGCATCTCAATTACTTATAGATGAGAATGTCTCTTACGAGGAAATTGATGATGGTGAAATATCTAGCACTGAGGAGGTCGATGTATCAACGGATTCAAGTGATGAAATCTTGCATGTTAATTTAGTTCCATTAGATTACGATGAGTTAGATGTATTGAACATTAACTAATCAGAGTTTATATTAAGATGTTTAGATCATTCTGCTTGTATTGAACAGTTTTATACGATGCTTGATTATTCCTTTGCTAGATTTATTTACATTGTCTTCATTAGTGCATGTTTCCATTTGCCTCTAATATGTCTCATTAGAAAGATTACCTATTCTGCTTATCTGCTTAAACTTTGTGTATAATCAGGTACCATGGTTGCACCCCGCGATTAGCAGATTAGACTTACGGTCGTCGGTGACATGTATAACTATTCTTCTTATATATTTTCTTACAGAATTTGCTAATATATTTTATTTTTTCCTACAGTTTCATACCAGATGGGCATCAGGTGTCATCGTATATTTCTAAAAATTTAAAGAAAGACTGTCACCTTTGACGACATGGGGCCACATTGAGAATGATTTGAAAACATTCTATTACGGGGAGTTTTTAGTAAGTAGTTTAGACGTATATTTAATTTTATATTATAGATTTTTTTCATACTAACTGTTTTAATTTTTTTTTACAGAAAAGGTATACCTGGGAGGAGGGTGCAGAGGAGCAATTCAAGAGGACTTGGAATGCCTACAACTCCAAATTGTACAGGGACATGCTCTACAAATGGAGAAAGAAGGCTGATAGGCCTACAGAGGTCCCTGAGCCGATTTGGGCAGCATGGCGAGCTGTCTGGGATGCCCGACACTGGCAAGAGAATGCTGCGATTGCTCGAGGCAATCGCAATTCAGAGGTTGTTGGCCCCAGCACGGGATCCACGAAGCACACTGCTGGATCCCGTTCCATTGTCCAGCATGCTAGTGATTTGGTAAGTAGTTTTTATTTAGGTTATTAAAGGCACTTAGTATATTTTTTTGGATATATTTAAACATTATATTTTGTGTTTACAGGCTGCTAAGCTACAGAGACCTCCCACTAGTTGGGAGTTATTCAGCAAGACCCACAAGAAAAAAGATGGGTCTTTTGTCGATCGTCGCTCCCTATCAATCAATGTAAGTATATCAATTATATTTTATTTGTTTTGACATTTTATATAGACTAATTAAATTTTTTTTTCACAGGAATCAATGACCACTAGAGTTGCTGAGGCACAGTCGTCTCAGCTTGCTGCAGAGGGGGAGGATGCACAGCCTCTTTCCACCGAAGATGTGAATCAGATTTATTTTAAGGTCGTCGATGGGAAGAGGAAGACCGCCTGCTACGACCTGGGCTCTCAGGTAAAGGTTACATATGATCGAGAGCTCCAAGGGTTAGGGGGCGTCTAACATCCTCCTCCTCTACCTCTAGTGAGGTTCGCCATTTGCGGGAGGAAAATGAAGCCCTGCGGACTCGACTCACGTCGATAGAGTCGACGTGTGCCGGGAGGGACGCAGAATGGGCTAAGATGAGCGCAGAGTGAGCTCAGAGGGACGCAGCGAGGGATTCTGAGTTGAGAGATTTGCGGGCTCGCCAGGAAATTACTGAGAATATATTACGTCAGATGCAAGCTTTTGCAGCTACCTTATCGCCGATGACACAGATGCCAGCCCTTCCCGCCCCTCATTTTGACGCTCCGGAGACACAGATGTCAGCCGCTCCCGCTCCCGCCCATCGGTTTGAGTCTCAGGAAACACAGGATCCTGAGCATCCCACAGAGGAGTAGAGATATTATAGTGATATGATCAATTTTTCACCTAATTTTTTCCATTAACAATGTATTAAGTTATTATATTCATAATGATTGTTTTCTTATTACTTCATTTATGTTTACAGATTCCACATTATCAGAGTTGATTTCAGATTTCTTCTCTTGCTTGAAAGGTATGAATATTTGATATTATTCCTTTATCGTTTCTTATTTGTTATTTTTCATTTACATATTTAATATTTAATTTACTTCTATTAGAGTTATCTTCTATTACATATGCTTATTTCATTTGTTATTTCTTATTAGTATCAATTCAGATTTGTTTCTTTATTTGATTGCTTTCTTATTGTTTTATCTTCTATTGTGCAGGAATATTTTTCCTTTCCATCCATTAGTCACTCTGATATTCATGTACATAATGATTCTCTACTAAACTCTGATTTTTGATGTATACAATTTTTTTTGATATTTTGACATATGTTTACTTTCTTTTGATGTATACATTTGTATATTTACTCTTATTTGGATTGGATTAACCAAACAAGAGTAATTAGTTTACATTTGGCCATTTGGATATGTTTGGATATGTTTACTTTTGGATATGTTTGGATACATTTGGACATTCTGATACATTTGGATATGTTTACTTTCTTTTCATGTATACATTTGGATATTTGTATAAGTTTACTCTTGTTTCAGAGTTTGGATTGTATACGTTTGAAAATTAAACTTTGGATTGAATATTGGATTCAAATTGAAAGTTTAGATGTTGTGAATATATTGAATTGGATTGGATTGGAAATGTAAGTTTGGATTGTTGTGAATGTTTAGATGTTCAAATATATATTTCTGTTTGATATTCGTTTGGATACTTGTATATGTTATTGATGTATATATGGGAAGTGGAAGAAATGGAATGTGGCTGGAAAAAATTTCCAGTTTTAGCGACGGACATTTTTAAAAATCTATCGCAAATAGCGACGGATTATTGACTTTCCCGTCGCTATAACGATCGATTAGCGACGGAATTTGACCGAATCCGTCGCTATTACGATATCTTAGCGACCGACTTTGACCATTTCCGTCGCTAACCCGATTGAGTTGCGACGGATCTTTGACCATCCGTCGCTAGTATTTCACTGGCCATGTAGCCTCGTTTTCTCGTTGTTTGCGACGGGTGGAATATATCCGTCGCTAAGATAGCGATGGAATAAAAAAAATGTCGTCGCGAAATTGCTCTGCCACGGGTTTTCATGCGACGGCACCAAATCCGTCGCTATTCCGTCGCTATTAGTGTTTTGCGACGGAATAGCGACGGATTCCGTCCGTCGCTATTACTTATTATTTTTGTAATGTACTTCTTTTCGTCATCATCCTTATAGATTGGACTCTGTTGACTTGTCTTCCATGCCGATTCCTTCCGGAACATTCATCACAAAATTTATAATTAAATTATAATTTATCATAAAATTTGCAATGAAACTAAAGTTCGTCATGAACTTTTGCGACAAATTCTGTATTCGTCATAAAATTTACTTAGAAAATTAAAATTCCCATATTGTAAAAACATGGAAGGCATTAAAAAAAATAAAATTAGTGACGAATTCTAAATTCGTCTATTAATTTTTTTGTTTCTCTTGCACGGTTAATTTTTTTGTTGCAGTGTGAGAATTTTAATTTTGGAGATAAATTTTATGATAAGAGTAATGATATGTACAGTGAAAGTGAATACCTTAATGAAAATTTTGACCATCAATAAGTGGCATGTCGGACGTCCAATCGCTGATCGGATACTACCGACGGCCTTCGGCCGCCGCCTCGAACCAAACTATACCCTGGGGACACGGTGAACCCGTCGGGGATCGCCGCAATTGCGATCTCGCATTATTCACCGTCGATTTCGACAGGTTCACCGTTGTCGGCGATCCTGACGGGTTCACCGTCCTCCCAAGGTATAGTTTGATTCGGGGCGGCGATCAGAGACCGCCGGTAGTGTCCGATCGGCGATCGGACGTCGGACGTACCGTCGAGTGACGGTCAAAGTTTTCGCTAAGACATTCACTTTCACTGTATGTACCATTTCTCTTATGATAATTAATCAGGTCGAATAACATCAAATCTGAGATAACCGATTTGGTCTTATAGAAGATTTTCACCGGCCACTAGGATAAATTGGGAAGCATTTACGATGGACGGTTCAGAAGCCCAACATCCCATGATTGTGTGCCCTATTTGAAAAAAAAATCTTATAAAATTCTTCATAGTTAAGGATATAACCGTAGGTGCTTGGGTGACAATTAGTCACCCTTCCACTATACTATAATCCCGGGGGCCTAAAATGATTAACGAAGTTGGGTAACGTCAAATCTAAAACGATTGACCCGATCGCACGGATGTTTTCTACCGGCCATCAGGGTAAATTGAGAAGCACTTGCAGCGTGTAGTCCTGAAGCCCAACATCCCAACATTGTGCTTACCATTTAGAGAAAAAATTCCTGCAAATTCGTCATAATTGGGGATCGAAAAAAATAATTAACCATGTTCGGTAATGTCAACCCTAGGACGACCGGCCTGGCGGGACGGAAGTTTACCATCGATCGATAGGATAAATCGGCAAATGCTTGTAGCGAACGGTCTAGAAACCTAACATCCCATAATCACGCACTTTATTTGAGGAAAAATTCCTACTTGAGAGATTTTTAATCATCTTTCCGCTATAAAATGACCCTATGAATAAATTTTATGATAAATATTGGATTTATTACTAAATTTACGACGAATCTCGAATTCAAGTATTCAACTTAAAATTTAAAATTCGTCCAAATTTAAAGATGAATTCTAAATTCATTCTTAATTTGAACGTAAAAAAATAAAAATAGAGGTGAATTCAGCCTTAAATATTGCATCCCTCTTTTTGTGGTCGTGGCTCACGAATAAGAATTAGTAGCTCAGTACGAATCTTTGATTTGTGGCAAACTTAGGCCGCAAACCGTTTTTGTTAATTTTCTTTTCATTTTCTATAAAAATTATCTTTTTTATTTTTCATAAAATAATTTTTATATATTTTTTAATTTTTCACAATAATATCTCTTTATTATAAAATAGAGATGAAAAATATAAACTAAATATTATTTTTTTAAAAAATCATATTTTAATGACAAACCAAATGCCGCTGATATTATCTCCAACCGTCATCAAAATATTAAATATAATATTAAATTCATACCATATCATTCCGATCCACACATCAAATTGCCATACCAAACATGATAAGGTCAGTGTGGGAATTTCTCCTTTTTTTTAATTAAAAAAATCTTATTATATTATATAATTAATAAAAGCAATTGTAACATATATTATTAAATATCATAAATTAAAATTAATTTGAAATTATTATTATTTTTCTCATTATTTCTAATAATATTAATTATTTATTATAAATTTAAATTAAGTATATTTAATATTATATTTTAGTTTTATTATACATATTTATAATGATTTAATTTGTAAAATATTTTATTTTTATTTTATTTATTATATTTTAATTATAATTATATTTATAAATTATATCACTAATACATTAAAAATTTAATAAAATATTTAAAAATGATAAATTTAAAGATTTTCTAGTTTGATACAGACAAATATAAAGAAGTTAATATTATCTTTAGAAATGCCTCCGTGAGAACAATAGTAATTTGAAAAGTAATTTTATAATATTTTTAATTTATATTTATGTCCAATCAATTATGTAATAAATATTAAAAGTGAAAATCATAATATATATATATATATATATATATATGTAAATATAAATGAAGTATTAATTTTAATTGTAATAATTATTGTAAAAGATATTAATAAATGAAAATATAGGTTGATAATTAAATTAAGAATAAGAAAAAATAAAATATTTAATGAATATTTTTTTTATATGATATGGTGTGAATGTGTCACGTCCCGAGGGGTCGCTCATTCGATACCGACCGGACAGCTACTCTCTCGTCCCGGCGGACAATCCATAAACCAGATCACCCCGACTACCTTAGCCTGCTTGTACCACAGCCTATAGGGCTGGAACAAGCAACTGTACAGAACGAAAACGAAGACGACGACAAAGCTGCGTACCGGTACGACTTACAACAAAACCAAAACGGAATCGAGGGCCTCCATGGCACACAAAAATACAACTATACTGCCGTAAAATGGACGACACTACAGAGCACAACATATGACAGCGGAAGTGAAAGAAACAAAGAGAATAAAAGAAAAGGGTACCGACATGTACCACAACCAAAACACAGAACAATCGCGGAAATCGTCTCGGAGACATAGGAACTGGGACAGGCTGCTGGGCAATCCAGACGATCATCCTGAAAAGATAAAAACAGGGCTAACAGGGTGAGTCCTAAGAACTCAGCGAATACAATCTAATATGCACAGGAAGAAATACTAGCAGTGAGTCACCATCTACCACAATAATAAACATAAATGCAGTAAGAGGAGAATACAGAGCTGAACCATAAGTAACAAGTACATACCTACCTGCGTCGATCCAAACCCGGTAGTATGCATGTCAACCAAGTGCAACAATCACAATCATATGCATCAATGCACAGTATGCTCATGATGCAGCATGGGTCACCCCTGACGCCTCGGTCAATAATGCACACGCGAGACCATATGGGTAGGGCTCTGACCTGGTCTTCCCTGCACGAACAGACGGTCAATAATGTACACGCGGGACTGAATGGGTAGGGTCGGAGACCATAAACGTACCCCACCATCGGGTGGAGTAACGTCCTAAACGCCCCTCACTATCATCGGATAGGTAGGGGATCTGCTGCAGCGTCGGGTACCGCCAACAGGGCTGCACGACAGGTCATGTGGCAGGTCTGACGACCCATCTCAACCACTAGGGGAGTCAAAGGTCGCCTACATATGCCCCTACACTAGTAGCAAGTACGACGACCCATCTCAACCTCCAGGGAGTCAAAGGTCGCCCCCTATGCTACGTGCAACAATGATGCATGTCACTATCCCATGCATCATCCACTATCTATCCCTGTTGTCATCTACATGATATGCAGTAGTCCAGATAACCGGTATGCACCAATACCTAAATCTTAGCGTAAGGTATAAGGTATGATGTCCACAGATCCAATAAACACAGTAGCATGAAACAGTAAACAGTAATCCCTCAGCAGATAGCAAGTGCCGAAATATAGTACAGGAATAAAACTAACAGGTATCCCTACTACTATCATATCTAACTATGCATAGTAAAGGTACCCGCCTCGATATAAAGAAGTCCAGCAACAAGAATCCCCCGTCCAAAATAATATTCGCAACGCGTGATCCACGTCAATGCCCTGCATCAAAAATATTACTCAGCCAATTATACCTTAATTAATTAACTTAACCCAACCAACCAAGATTGGGTTCAAATTAAGTCTAATCTAAACCTAACCCAATCAACCAACCAATATAATCAATTAAGCTACATAATACAAATCCAATCAACTCAAATTACTCCCCACCTCACGGCAGTACACAAGTCAACACAAACCTCACCTGATCAAGAAGATCATCACCAAGCTAACCAACCCCAAGCACACAACACCACCTACACAACCATCGGATAAAACCACAATCCTAAACACAGTTGTAATCTAAGCACTAACATAACAAAAATCGAACGGGAGGAAATGAAAACCATAACCAACTCTAATCACAGACGCAAACTGATCAAGAACACTAACTCAAATAAGCTCACAACAGAAATCAATCGGACTATCCTGAAACCAAAACAACCCAAATCAAGACCTAGGATTCCAAGATCCAACCAAGAACAGACACTGGAATACCATACTCGGATCCAACCATTATCCACACTGATCACTAATAGAAATTTAACTTACCTTAGCTGAACACAAGAGTGCAACAAGGATCACCAATCAAAGAAACAGAGGAACCCTACAGATCGAGAATCAAACTCCAATTCCTGGCCAAGCAAACCTCACGGCAGAAGGAAAGAAAAACAAAACAAGATCAACAGAGAACTCCAAATCGAGATCGACACAATGAATCAAACTTCTGAGCATACATCTCAAGAGCATATCACAGCACAAACCCTAGCTCATCATCCCGTCCCAACCGATCAAATCCAATTTAGCAGAAATCAATCGGAAGAATCGAAATCAAGAACATCACTTGATCCACAACTAAATCAGAGACTAAATTCTAAACTGACTAATGAAACACCAAACACTTCAACCGAAACCATTCATCAGAATCATCAGATCAAAAGAACTCACCGTAACTCATCGGCGAGACCCTCAATCGGCTCGATCTGCCAGCGATCCAACACCCAGTGGTAGCCAACAGTGAGCAGGACGAGAAGAAGGATCTACCGCTCCTATTCTGCCACCCGATCACCGAAAACAAAGAGATTGCGCAGTATTTAGGGCTCGATCGAAAACCCCCAACCCTAAAAATCGAGATCCACAAGAAACCGCTAAGCTTACCTCAGTAGCGGAGAACCCTCGATGAAACCTTCGGACGAACTCGAGAAGAGAGGCTTCGACGATCCCCTGAATAACTTGCGCAAGCTTCGAAGAGGGAAGAAGAAGAAGAAGACGGCGAGAAATGGAGCAGATCGGCCCGGCTCACGTTTTGCCGCAAGGGAAGAAAGAATTCCACTTAAAAGGAATTGGACTTTTACGAATAACCCCACTGAGTTCGATTATTCCCATATAAGTCCTAAAGTTTGGGTGGACTTACACTTAAGCCCCTCGAATTTTTCAAATGTTAACAGAATGGGTTGGAGTTAAAATAGTGTTTGGTTATAAAGTTTTATTGTTTGTGGTTGGAGTTTATAATTTTTATTGTTTTGTGAATGGGGATGCAGTAGAGATTAAATTGGTAATATTTTCTTTTTTCTTCTTCAACAAACGTGAAGTTTCATTTCAATTTGGGATCAGTTTCAGTCGGTTACTCGAGATTGTTTTCCCAGTGTAAGTGCTCTTTTTTTTTCTCGACATTATATGTGGATTGCTGCTGCATTAATATTCTATGTTTTTATGGAGGGGAGGAATCAGCGATCAATAAAATTGTTAAAGTGAAGGAATAACATATGACAATTTGGCTTCAACTCTTTAATTTTTAATTATTCTCGTTTAAAGATCATTCTATCAATTCTTGATAATGTTGTGATTCTTGCTAGCTAAAAGTTCATTTTAGAAATCTTATTTATTTTCTCGCATGGTGTTTTAATTTCTTCAGTTATTGAAAGATATAGTAAATTATTTGGGCAATAAAATTGAGGAGTAATTTATTCCATTCATCTTGTTTATTGTTGTGAAGAAATAGGAACTCGTATATAATGATAATAGAAGTCTGATTAGGATGTTTGATTATACTCAATTAGGCTTTTCTTATAGGAGTTCATGTTAGTTTATATGATCATTATATTTACTTATGAAATAGATTTTAAAACCTATATATTTCACATATCTGAGCTTGATGAAGAAGCCATTAGTTTACATAATTTCTTTCTTCTTTCCTTATTTTCGAAAGCAATCAATTCTTAATATGATGGATATTATTTTACTCTCAATTTATAGGTAGAGAGAGGACCAAAATATGTATAACATCTTCATTTCCATGTAATCATCGTGCATCGGTTATAATGATTATTATTATCTGCATACGTTATAAATAATAATAATAATTATTTGTAAGGTGAGTTACATATGATCAGTAACTTAAATTGCATGAATTACTTTTATTCTAATTTTATATGTATATTTCATTTGTGACTTCAATTGAATATGAAGTTACTTAAATTTTAATTTACATGTTTATTTAATTTTAAGGTCAACTAATATTAGATAATAATTATTATTTAACATTCTCCCACCTGACCTAAAATTTAGATTGAATTAAAACTCATCCTCTTATAACATCATAATCATCTTAGTATAATAGAACACTAAATACGGGTTATTGCGATTGTATATTATATAACATACTTCCTTCTATATATCACAAACATCAACATCCTATTATATTAGGCCTATAAATTAACATATAATTTCATAATGGTCCACAATAATATTTCTAGGCATTTCATGTTATAACATAGTAATGTGCACATCATTGATAGAAACTATATATCAGAAACACAAAAGTGAGCTCACAGTGTCAACTTAATAAATCATTCAAAGTACAACCAAGACTCATTCGATGTACATGTTCCTTAAATATTTTTGGTTATAAACCTTTAGTTAATGGATCTACAATCATAAGATCCATTCTAATATAATCAATAGACACTCTTTGTTTCTGAACTTCTTCTTTAACGATAAAATATTTTAGTTCCATATGCTTGACACCTCTTGAGTATTTATCATTTTTTGAGAAGAATATTGCTGCAGAATTATCACAATAAATTTTTAGCAGCTTGGCAATAGTGTCGACAATTCCAAGTCCTGATATAAAATTCCACAACCATAATGCATGGATTGTGGCTTCAAAACATGCCACAAACTCTGCTTCCATTGTGGATAAGGCAATGCCAGATTGATTGACACTTTTCCATGATATTGCTTCTCCTCCAAGAAGAAACAAATAACCAAAAGGGGACTTTCTACTGTCGATGCATCCAGCAAAATCTGAATTTGAGTTAGGGGTGTCAAAAATCAACACGACCCGACGATCCAACCCGAATCGACCCGAAAAAAATCGGGTTGGGGTTGAAAATTTTCGGGTTCGGGTCGGGTTCGGGTTGACCCGAATTTAATATTTTATGGATTTTTTGGGGTTAAATCAAATTTTATTTTGAAAATTAAGATATTTTTATGTATATTAAAATTAATATAGTATGATCATGATGAAGTATTGAGATAAAAGTGAAGAATTATAGGGAAAATGACGAAAAAAGATGTTTTGAATCGGTTTTTTCGAGTTATTCGGGTCGGGTCGGGTTGGTCGGGTTGAGTCGGGTTCGGGTTCGGGTTCGGGTTCGGGTTCGGGGGGTTCGGGTTGAAATCGGGTTCGGGTTGGGAGTTAAAAAAAAAATTTCCCAACCCGACCCGAACCCGACTCGACCCACCCGAATTGACACCCCTAATTTGAGTAACCAATCACTTCCAAGTGATTAGTTTTTTTTTGTACATGAGCATGTAATTCTTGGTGCCTTCAAGATACCTTAAAACTTTCTTAGCAGCTTTCCAATGATCAATTCCAGGGTTACTTGATATTTGTCGAGCATTCCAACCGTAAAACTAATATCCGGTCTTGTACAGGTTTGTACATATATTAGACTTCCTACAACAGAAGCATATGGAATTGAATCCATTTGTTTTTGTTCTATATCATTCTTTGGACATTGCATAAGACTAAATTTGTCCCCTTTCTGAATTGGAGAAATTCCAGCTGAACATTTTTTTCATATTAAATCTCTGTAGAATTCTTTCAATATAAGCATTTTGAGACAATCCTAATAGCCCTTGTGATCTATCACGAAATATTTAAATTCCGATCACATAGGATGCCTCGCCCATATCTTCAATTTTAAAATTCTTACAAAGAAAATCTTTTGTCTTATGCAATATATCCAAATCATTAGCAGCATGCAAAATATCATCAACATATAGGACTAAAATTATAATTTTACTCTCACTGATCTTTTGATATATGCAATGATCAACGACATTCTCTTCAAAACCAAAAGATGTAATGGTATCATTAAACTTAATATACCATTGTCTGGAAGCATGTTTAAGTTCATATATTGATTTCTTAAGTTTACACACTAGATGACCTTTTTCTTCAATTGAGAAACCTTCAGGTTGGTCCATATACACTTCTTCCTCAAGATATCCATTCAAAAAGGTTGTTTTCACATCCATTTGATGTAGTTCTAAATCATAATGAGTCACTAGTGCCATGATAATACGTAAAAAGTCTTTCTTTGAGACAGGTGAAAATGTCTCTTTATAATCAATATCATCTTGTTGAGTGTATCCTTTAGCAACAAGTTTAGCTTTATATCGTTCAATATTACCATTCGAGTCACGCTTGGTCTTAAAGGCCCATTTGCATCTAACTCGTTTGGAACCTTCTGGCAATTCAACGATATCCCAAACATTATTTTCATACATGGATTGCAACTCTTCTTTCATTGCTTTAATCCATTTATCTGACTCTAAACTTTCTATGGCTTGTGAAAATCAAATTGGATCTTCATAAATTGCATAATCTAATTCTTGCAAATAAGTTTCATAATCTTTTGAAATAACACTTTTTCTTATTCTTTGAGATCTTCTCAATGTTATTTCTTGCGACTTATTTGCATCAAATCTTTGTGAGTTAGTTTCTTCAGGGGATATTTCATCATGTTGTTCAGTATTGATAACTGGGACAACTTTTGGAACAATACTGGATGAAGGAATACTTTTAGATAAAGGAATATTTACTTTAACTTCCTTTATATCCACATTTTGTTATTCGTCGCTCTCACTAACTTCACTATTCTAAAGGAATTTTGCATTACCTGTTTCTATTATCCTTCGATTATGGTTAGAATAATAAAATATGTATCCTTTAGATTTCTCTGGGAAACCAATAAAGTATCCACTAACTGTTCGAGAATCTAACTTTCTTTCATATGGATTATAAACTCTTGCTTCTGTTGGACAACCCAAAACATGCAAGTGTCTTAAATTAGGTTTTCTATTTGTCTATAACTCAAAAGAAGTCACTGGAACTGCTTTAGTAGGAACCCTACTAAGTAAGTACATTGATGTTTTTAAAGCATACATCCACAATGATTTGGGTAATGATGAATTACTCATCATACTTCTAACCATATCCATTAATGTACGGTTACGCCTTTCTGCCACACCATTTTGTTGAGGAGTATATGACATAGTATATTGTGCACATATGTCATGTTTTTCAAGAAGTTTTGTAAATGGACCTAGATGTTGTCCTGTTTCATCATACCTCCCATAGTATTCACCTCCTCTATCTGACCTTACAATTTTCACTTTCTTGTCTAATTGCTTTCAACCTCAATAATGTAGATTTCAAAAGCATCTACTGCTTGAGATTTTTCTTTAAGCAAATAAACATATCTATAACATGAAAAATCATCGATAAAAATGATAAAATACTTTTCTCCACCAAAAGATGAAGTATCAAAAGGTCTGCATACATCAGTGTATATTATTTCAAGAAGCTGAGTGCTTCTTGTGGCTCCTTTCTTGTTATGTCTGGTTTGTTTTCCCTTAATACAATCCACACATAAGCCAAGATCAGTAAAATCTAATTTTGATAAAATTTCATTCTTTTCCAATTTTTCTAATCTTTCTTTGGATATATGACCCAAACGCTTATGCCACAAGAAAACAGAACTTTCACTAAGCATATTTCGCTTAATTCTAATATTTTGATGCACAATGAGTAAGGATTCAACAAATTTATTATCAAGTTTTAATTTATATAAACCATCATTAAGAATTTCAG
Source organism: Boesenbergia rotunda (assembly GCA_024364735.1). Lineage (NCBI taxonomy): Eukaryota > Viridiplantae > Streptophyta > Magnoliopsida > Zingiberales > Zingiberaceae > Boesenbergia > Boesenbergia rotunda. The sequence goes on along the minus strand of JAGFNQ010002585.1, from coordinate 26,531 downwards.
AACCAATAAATCTTGAATTCTTATACAAATTAAAACAAGCTTTTCCAAAATTAAAATCAAAACCACAAACATCAAATTTTGAAAGAGAAATAAGATTCCTTGAAATTAAAGGTACAAAAAGAGTTTGTAATAGGTCTAAATGATAACCAGTATCTAAGACCAAACGATAAGTCCCTATGCCTTCAATCGGAGCCCTCATACAATTTCCCATATATAGGAAATTCTCAATTCGGTTTATGGTCTGGATTGTAAAGAATCCGTGCATTATATTGAATACATGAGTAGTAGCACCAGAATCAAGCCACCAAGTATTATGAGGAACATCAATCAAGTTTGATTCGAAACAAACATAAGTTTTTAATATACATTTCTTTTCGAACCAAGCCTTGCGTTTAGGATAATCCTTTTGATAATGTCCTTCTTTCTTACAAAAATGACATTTATCATTATTGTGTTCCTTCTTATCAACCTGAGGAGCTTTAATAGATCTTTTCTTTTTCTTGAAATTTTTGGCTTTTGCTTTTAGTGTTTTACCAGCTCCTTGAATAGTGAAGTTGATGGAATGACTTCCCAAATTCTTAAGTCTATTTTCCTCTTGAATGAGTTTGCTTATCAATTCATTAACATTCCACTTTTCCTTAATAGTATTATAGTTAATTTAAAAAACACCATATTCAGGAGGCAAGGAGTTCAGAATAAACTGAACCAAGAAGGAGTCATCCACAGTCATTCCTAAAATTTTTAATCGCTTGCTGCAATATTAGTCATCTCAATGGTATACTCTTGCATACTACACGATCCATCAAACTTTATAGTCATGAGTTGTGCCATTAATGTACCAGTGAGTGACTTATCAGCAGAACGAAAACGTTCTACCACGAACTTTAAATATTCTTTTGCATTTTCTGTTTGTGGAATGGTAGTCTTAATGTTGTTTGCGATAGTCATTCGCATAAACATAAGGCTTAATTTGTTAGACCGTTCCCATGTTTTATATTTGAACTTCTCTTCCTCACTGCATGAATCAGTAATTACAGTGGGATTTTCCTTTAATAGTGTCAAGTCAAGATCCAATACACCTAAATGAAAATTGACTTGCTCACTCCATTCAGAGAAGTTTAAACCATTAAACATGATAACAGAAGAAGCTTGCGAATGAAGAGAAATTGCTGCAAATTAGACATACAGATTCAGATAAAACATTAGAATATATTATAATATACCTTTGAGCTAATATTACAATATACTATCCAAAATTAAATGCCTTATATTATTAAGAAACTAAAATCTTCAATCAAATATAAATGTCATCTTTGGATAAACAAAATATATTTGGTTCAAGAATTTTAATTTTCTTCGATTATGTCACTAATCATAAAATTAATTTTCCTTTAGGAAATCTATAAATTTAATAATTAATGAATCTCATTTATCTATCATTTTTAATAGACATTTCATAAGTATGATAAATAAATGATTATTTTTATTCATGATATTTAATTATTCTAGTTTGATTACTTTGGTGATCGCAAACTATCTTAATTAACATAAAAGCATTACCATGTATTTACATCGTAATCATAAATAATATTAATTATCTTTAAAGTATGCATGTATATTACAATCATTAATCAAATTCATAAACAATAATAAATCAATGCATAAATTTATTATGTCATGCATTATTAAAGATTCTAATCATTATTATATAATAAAAAATTAGTATACATTTGATAAATGAATTTGAATATTCAACGTAATTAATAGAAAAGTTTATTATATGTTTCATATCATTAATGCATATATTAATTTATAATTCATCAACATTAATTCATATATGAAAATATATAGATTTCACAACTTTGCTCTGATACCACATGTTAGTTTACATGATCATTATATTTACTTATGAAATGAATCTTGAAATTTATATATTTTACATACCTGAGCTTGATGAAGAAGTTATTGTAATGTAATTATTTTGCATATATGATTTCTCTCTTCTTTCCTTCTTTTCGAAAGCAATCAATTCTTAATATGATGAACATTATTATGCTTTCAATTTATACGCAGAGAGAGGACCAATATATGTATAAGTGGTAGGGGTGGTGAGTCCGGGCGGATTCTGCGGGTATATGAGTAGACAGGGGCGTAACCACCTTAAGGAGAGGGGGTGCGATCGCCCCCTCTCAAATTTTATTAAAAAAAATATAATATATATATATGTATGTATTTGTTATTATTTTTCTTAGTCGATCACCACCATTCATTGTCGAAAATTGAAACTGATCACGTATTTAGAAAGCTCATGACCTAAGCTATCCATTGCTACCACTTTTATGAGGAAATATCGAGATTTAAAATATTAAGTATTGAATTTTAAAATAAAATATTATAATAAATGGATGAACTAAATCATAGGACATAAAGTGAGGGTGCTAAATTAAAATTAATCCAGTTTGAACTAAATTCAGGTACGGAGATAAGGATTACTTTGATTTAAACCAGGATTAATTTGGTCAAGTTATGACCGAATCAAGTTTAATATTTAAATGGGTTCGATCCATTTAAAATGAATTAGGATATTTTTGAGAAAAATATTTATATTTTTTCTCTCCCTTTTCTCCCTACGCATGTCACAACCCTACCATATCGTATGTCACCTCTTCGTTTATTCCTCTCTTTTATTTTTCTCTTCCTCTTCTTCCACAATTGTTTCTTCTCTTTCTCTTCTCCAATGATAGTAAACCTATAATTTATTCCGCTCATCTTCTTAAGCACCAGAGCTTAATTTCTTTTCTTCTCCTTTCTCTTCTCCAATGAGCAAGAAATGCAGTAACAACTACTGAGCTCTTCCAACAATAAAAATAGTCCTCGGCCCTCACATCTTCTCCCTCTTCTTATATTTTTAGGATTTTATTAACACCACAAATATATTTATGTTTATACTTCTTCCTCTCCCTATTTTCTCTCTTCTCTATTTTCCTCAAAAGCAATGGTCTTCTAAGAGGAATAAGTTATTTCTTTCTTCTTTCATATTTAATTAATTAAAGAAAAGTTGTCAAGTATAAACTTTATTTTATTAGGATGCTAGTTAAGATAATTATTTAGATCGCAATGAAGATCTTATATGTAGAAATGCTAAATATTACGAGAAAGTGATACCACAAATGATTTGTTGATTTTAAATCATGAAAAAGCTTTGAGGATCGATATATCATTGTTTCAACTAAAACTAAGGGTTGTGATCAAAATTTTCGAATTTAAGTTCATTTTTAGCTCCTTAAATTCGAAATTTAGGTTTTTAAATGATGAAATCGATCTACATTAATATTTAGAATTTTTGAAAATGGCCCCTCCTGGTCGAAAATCCTGGCTACGCCACTGTGAGTAGACAAATGCATGACATCAAAAGATATAGAAAGCAACAGAAACAACGGTGTACAGTCTCAAGGAAACAAATGACATCTAAGCATATATAAAACAACGTGAAACATACGAGATAATAAAGTATCAAACATACATGTATGTCAACCAAATACAGCAATCATAACTCATATAAATGGAACAAAAACAAGAAAATGCCTAAATGAAATAGACGCAAATGATGCAATGACATGTGCCACCCCTGACGCTAGTCAAGCCGCTAACACATCACATCTGTGTTGCCGAGTGGATAGGGTCGTGACAACTGTACACACTCCAACGAATATCACTGATATATGTGGTTGAGTGGACAGGATGCTGGGGAGTCAACTATTCTAAAATCCCAAGATAAAGGGGCATCCACCAACAGCTCTGATATCCCTTGGAAACAACGATGAGAGTGTCACTGCTTGCTTACAACTCCAACATCACTGTGTTGGGACCGGGTGCATTATGACAAGGATACAGGTTCGTAAATTTTAAAATTTTTACGTGCAGCGGAAGAATTAGCATAAAATAATTTCTCAAATTATTTTAACCACGTATCTAGCATGCAACCTTATGATGTGTGGACATGATCATAATTAAAACTTTGCGGAAAATTAAACTAATTTACTAAGTACCTCGCGTAACTCGAAGTAAGGGACGAGATCCAACCGTAGCGTCCCTTGGAAGCTCCGCCTCTATTCGCGTCCACGCCGAGTTCTCTTTGGGATGACTTCACAAAGTCACGAATTTTGTGCCGACGAGAACTACTAGATTCTCTAAAGGCACAACTAGAACAACAAGAGAAAAGAATGGAAACTAACCAACAAGAAATGGAATCAAAATTCCGGGAAGAGAGGAGTTGCGATCCGCTTCTTCTTCTTCTTGTTTGGCTCCTCCTTGGTGGATGTTACTCACGCCAACTTCTTGGAGATGAGGGTGCGTCGGCCCTAGGAGGAGTAGGTTGGGCGCCGGCCCTAGGAGGGGATGGGGGGCGCCGGCCCTAAGGGGAAGAGAGAGGGAGAGAATAAGAGAGAAAGGGAGAGAACTACTAGATCTCTTGATCACTCAATTAAGAATTCAAGGCTTGCCTTTGGTTCCTTTATATAGTAGCCTTTCCCTTGCCAAGTCTCTCTTTAACGAAATTTTTCATAAGAAATTTATCCTATAAATTCTCTTATTAATTATTCCGTTTAAGCCAAGTTTTATTATAACTAACTTTATAATAAAACAATACCTTCTCTCCTTTTATTATAGAATAAATTTTATAAAAAATTTATAAACTTTCTTATTATGGAAAAATCAATTCATAATTGATTTTATAAAATTAAAATAAACCATTTCATGGATCATTTTAATTTCCATAAAAGAATAAATTTCTATAAATTTATTTATATAAATTTCTTTACACAAATTTATTTATCCATAATTTATAAAACAAATCGCGCAAGATTTATTTTATTAATTAAACCAAATAAATTGGTTTCTCCCCTTTTATGTGGCCGGCCAAACCAAAGGGGGTTGGCACCCTCTTTGGCCGGCCAAACCGAGCCGATCCGATCGCGAATTAAACTCATTTAATTCGCCCAATAAGCCTTCAAAAGACTTAGCCATTTTAAGTTTCCGTTGCGCCTCTGATTAACTCAGATTCGACATATTTCTCTTGATTGGAAAACTCAATTTTCAACTCGTTTTAAATCCCTCGGATTACTCGTAGTGCGTGTGACTAAATAGGCTTTCGATTTATGTTGGTCGTCTATAATCAACTAATTATAGAACGATCATGAGTGACACCTAGTAGTACATCATGACCCCCAATTAATCGAAGATCAACGGTTTGACCTTAGAAGTAATTCTGAAACCCTTCAGCAGCTCTCATGAATCGTGCCCCATTTCCTTCACCATCTTATACCCACTTGGTTCAGGACATGGTATGTTTGTGTTAGTCCCCACTAGACTGACTACGTCACACCTAGCCCAAGTAGTGTCTTTCTCGTCCTTTGGATTTCTAATTACTCTCATGTATTTAAGAGACTCATACTCTAAACATGATATGCTCTGGCCAGAGGCTTTGAGTAACAATCCGACGATAGGCCTGGGTATACATCCCCTCGCAAGGAGTGGTGAATCCTTTGTAGGCTGTTCAAACATCTTCGGGCACTTCGGCTTATACCCAATCATCCTGGGTCCACACCTCCTTGGAGATGCTTGCTTAAGATGTTAAAGTATAAGTCTCCATGACCAAGATGACTTGAACACCGCAAGTCAAAGGAACATCGCACTTAAGCTGCAGTAAGAATTTCATTGACATATCTGTATAGATAACCATATGAAGTTTTACAGCTAGTCACTCCAATGAACTAGTTCCCTTAACTAGCATCCATGTTTATCTCCGGACATCCCAATGTCACCAGCCAGTGAGAATCAGCTGATTAGAGAATAACCCATGCTAGTCTCAACAGAATTGATAGTGTCCATTTTTATCAATTCATCGACTGGGGATACTTTCAATACTTCACAATTGCACATATAGAGATAATCACTAGTTGTGATCCCATCACAAATTCTCTTATGCTGTGAATTATATTGCGGACATTCAGTAGATGAGTTTAAGATCCCAATCAAATACACTAACATGTATACTCAAATAGTGAATTATCATTTATTAAAATAAATGTTTACAATCATAAGGCGATTGCCTTAGGACACTTCTCTCATATCACTAACAAACTCCCACTTGGCCTAATGCCAATCGCTACGGTATCCAATACCACAGGCTCTAACATGACCCTCAAACTTGTTTTGAGGTAAGGCCTTAGTTAAAGGATCCGCTAAATTCCTTTTAGTGGGAATTTTCTCAATTTGTATATCATTCCTACTTATAATCTCTCTGATCAGATGATAGCGGCGAAGCACGTGTTTGGATCGCTGATGAGGCCTTGGTTCCTTTGCTTGTGCAATAGCTCCATTGTTGTCGCAGTAAACCGGCACTTCTTCATCAATGGTTGGAACCACTCCAAGTTCGGAGACAAACTTCTTGATCCAGACTGCTTCCTTTGCTGCTTCCGAAGCTGCGATATATTCCGCTTCCGTGGTAGAATCCGCTACGGTGTCTTGTTTCGAACTTTTCCAACTTATTGCGCCTCCATTCAAAGTAAATACGTATCCAGACTGAGATTTGGAATCATCCTTATCTGTTTGGAAACTGGCATCTGTATACCCACGTATTACCATATCTCCCTCTCCATATATTAGGAACACATCCTTAGTTCTTCTTAAGTACTTAAGGATTGTTTTAACAGCCGCCCAATGATCCATTCCTGGATCCGACTGGTATCTGCTTGTGACGCTCAAAGCATACGATATATCGGGCCTTGTACATAACATAGCATGCATTATAGATCCTATCGCAGATGCATAAGGAATCTTATTCATGCAAATCCTCTCGTCTTCTGTGCGCGGACACATAGACTTTGAAAGGTTGATCCCATGCCTGATGGGAAGGTAACCTTTCTTGGATTCCGACATGCTAAACCTTTTTAGCACTCGGTATATATATGTAGACTGTGAAAGACCAAGCAACCGTTTTGATCTATCTCTATAGATTCTAATCCCAAGGATATAGGTTGCTTCTCCCAGGTCTTTCATGGAGAAAGTTTTGGACAACCAAATTTTAACTATCTGTAAGACTGATATATCATTTCCTATAAGTAATATGTCATCGACATATAATACTAGGAATACGACTGCACTCCCACTAACCTTCTTGTACACACAAGGTTCGTCAGGATTTTGTGAGAAATCAAACTCTTTGATTGTCTCATCAAAACGGATGTTCCAGCTCCTAGATGCTTGCTTCAGTCCATATATGGATCGTCGAAGCTTGCATACTTTGGTTTTATCAACCGATGTGAAACCTTCAGGTTGTATCATGTATACATCCTCAAGCAGGTTTCCATTAAGGAAAGCTGTTTTCACATCCATTTGCCATATCTCATAATCATAATGAGCTGCTATGGCTAGGAGCATCCGAATGGATTTAAGCATAGCTACTGGCGAATAGGTTTCGTCATAATCAATTCCTTATTTCTGACGATATCCCTTTGCCACTAATCTAGCCTTAAAGGTAACTACATTACCTTCCATGTCGGTTTTCTTCTTGAAAACCCACTTGCACCCTATGGGCTTAATCCCTTCAGGTGGGTTAACCAAGTCCCATACTTGGTTTTCGTACATGGAATCCATTTCCGACTTCATGGCCTCAAGCCATTTGTCCCTTTCTGAACTTTTCAGAACATCTTCATAACTGATAGGTTCGTCATCGCTTATGAGTAACACGTCGTTCGATTCACTTACGAGAAATCCGTATCTCTCTGGAATATTGCGTGTCCTATCAGATCTACGAAGAGGTGGTGTAGTTTTAGGTTCAACTGATAGCTCATCATTATGAGTTATTGGTTGTGGGTCTAGACTAGGTGTCTCTATAATGTCTATTGGAGTTTCTTGAACTTCATCAAGTTCAATGCCACTCCCACTGTTTTCTTGTAAAAGAAATTCTTTTTCCAGAAATACAGCATGCCTTGAAACAAACACCTTTTGTTCCAAGGGATGATAGAATTGGTAACCCTTCGTTTCCTTAGGGTATCCAATAAATAGACATTTATCAGACTTAGCATCCAATTTGTCTGATACAATCCGCTTCACATAAGCAGGACAACCCCATATCTTAAGGTGAGTTAAGTGGGGTTTCTTACTGTTCCATGTCTCATATGGAGTAGTAGAGACTACCTTGGTCGGGACTCTGTTTAGCAAGTAAACAGCTGTCTTAAGTGCATAGCCCCAAAAGGATTTTGGAAGAGTTGCATGATTCATCATCGACCTAACCATGTCCATCAAGGTTCGGTTGCGCCTCTCAGATACACCATTATGCTGTGGTGTATATGGCGGAGTCCATTGGGACAATATCCCATTGTCCCTAAGATAATCTTGAAACTCTTGACTCAAGTATTCACCACCCCGATCGGATCGAAGTATCTTAATACTTTTGCCAAGCTGTTTCTCTACTTCATTTCTGAACTCTTTGAATTTCTCAAAGGCTTCAGATTTGTGTTTCATCAAGAACACGTACCCGAATCGTGAGTGATCATCGATAAAGGTGATGAAGTAGCTATAGCCTCCTTGTGCAAGAGTTGACATTGGTCCACATACATCAGTATGTATTAGACCAAGCAATTCTCCCACTGGATTACCTTTTCCGGAAAAGGGTAATTTGGTCATCTTGCCTTTTAAGCATGATTCGCATGTATCAAATGAACCGGGTTCAAATGATTCCAAAATTCCACATCGGTGTAATTCGGTCATGCGTTTCTTACTTACATGGCCAAGACGACAATGCCAAGTGTAGGAGTCTATTCGATTATCTATTCGAGCACGTTTGTTGCTAACTTCGATATTGAAAACGTCACTGGATAAATCTAACGTGTAGATACCATTGCACAAAATTCCATTCCCATAAAGAACGTCATTTAAAGTTATGTAACAACAATTGTTACTAAAAGTTAAATGATAACCCTTTTCATTCAAACATGAAATAGATACAATGTTCTTTATTAACGAAGGAACAAAATAACAATTATCCAATTCTAAGACACGTCCAGTCGGGAGCTTTAGCAAATATGTTCCGATGGCAACAGCAGCAATCTTTGCTCCATTTCCAACTCGCAAATCCGCTTCTCCCCTGACGAGTCTTCTTCTATTCCTTAGCCCCTGTATGTCATTACATATATGTGAGCTACACCCAGTATCAAGTACCCAGGTATTTGAGGAAATAGAGTGACATTCAATAACGAAGATACCTGAAGAGGATGGGGCATCGGATGCCTTATTCTTCAAGGACTCAAGATAAACCTTGCAGTTTCTTCGCCAGTGACCCTCCTTGCCACAATGATGGCAAGTTCCTTTTGGTTTCTTTTCAGTCTTTTTGGCCTTTTTCTTCTTTCCTTTATTCTGTTCTTTGGCCTTCCTCTTAGAACCTTTCTTCGAGGAACCAACTAACAGTACCGCCTTTTGATCCGGCTTTACAGAAGGCTCTACAGTCTTCAGCAGGTTGAGCAACTCAGGAATGGTAGTCTCTAGTTTGTTCATCCGATAGTTCATCACAAATTGTGAATAACTTTTGGGCAAACAACTCAGAATTAAGTCAATACTTAGTTCATGATCCATTGCAAAATCGAGTGTGTTCAGTCGCTCAATGTACCCCAACATCTTTAACACAAACTGCGAGGCAGAAGTGCCTTCCTGCATCTTAGTGGTGAAGAGGAGTCTGGAGACTTCGAACCTTTCGGATCTCGCCTGCTCTTCAAACAACTCATGAAGATGGAAGATGATGGTATAAGCATCCATATGCTCATGCTGCTTTTGCAGCTCAGGTATCATAGAGGCTAGCATGATGCAACTCGCAAGTTCAGAATCGGTCACATGTTTCTGATAGGCCATTAACAGGTCTGGAGTTGCACCCTCTGGAGGATGGTTAGGAAGTTGATCTTCAAGGACATAAGCAAGCTTCTCTGCCTTGAGGACAATCTGTTGGTGCAATTTGCACTAATAGTTAAACCTGAGTTTTGATGAATGACAAATAGGTTAAAGTTAGACTTGCTTTTGGTTTTGACCTCTTTACTAAGTGTGCAGGGTTGAAAGACTTAGGACCTGACACCAGGCTGAAGTCCAGGGTGGTTGAGTCCTGGCGGGAAGTCCAGGGTGGTTGAGTCATGGCGAGAAGTCCAGTTGGGTTCACGGGGCCTGACAACTGGCTGAAGCCCAAGTTGGTTGAAACTTGGCAAAAAGACCAGGGTGGTTGAGCCCTGGCAGGAAGACCTGGTGGGTTAAGAAGTTGAGTAGAGCTGCACGAGGTAAGTGAGGTAAGTCACTGGAGGAGCGAACCAGTGAGGACGGGTCCTATTTTAGGACTGTAGGCGCGGTCCAACTTAGGCCCATTTTGGTGACCTCGGTTGAGTCCTGGTTAGATCCTTATCCAGGTTTGGACGGGGTCTAATTAACTCTATTTTACAGAATTTATTTAATTAGATTCTAAATGCATTAACTCTATTTTACAGAATTTATTTAATTAGATTCTAAATGCATTAACTCTATTTTACAGAATTTATTTAATTAGATTCTAAATGCATTAACTCTATTTTTACAGAATTTATTTAATTAGAATTTTGTAGTTGAATTTTATAAAATTATTCCTTATCTAAAGCCTTGGTGGAGGATAAATTATTATTTAAATTATTCGTATTTCCTTCTTTTTAGAGAATAAAATTATTCCTACTAATGCTTAAAATTCTCACGTAAAGCTTAGCTGGAAGAATAAAATCTCCTTTTATATTATTAATTAAAATTGTAAGAGGATAAAACCTCTCGGTTAACTTTTCAATATTCTATATTTATATTTTATTTAAATTATTTTCTTAATTGAAGCAAAGGATAGAAACATTATCTTTTTTTATTATTTTATCTTGTTGATGGATAAAATTTGAGCTGAGAAGATCATGCATCGAGGCACTATAAATAGAAGCAAGCAAGCCCTCTAACAGACAAGAAAATTTGATTCTGGTTCAAGCTTTGGCGCTCTCTTGCTTCCACGCTCTTCTGCTGCGGTTTGTGCTGTGACTCGACGTTGTCCGACCGCTGCTGGAAGATCGCTCCCAACACCCAAGCTGCTTCAGATAAATCTAAGTGTTGGGTAACGAATTTTTTTTCTGCACTTAAATTATTTAAGGGGGAAGTGTAGGGCTGTTACACTTCCGCCCAATCTTGTATTCGAATCACTCTATCGGTAGTTTGTCGGTAGAGGTTTTTAGTGGATTGCCCACAGGATAGGTTCAAGGAACCTGGGCCTTCGAGTAGGAGTCGGCGAAGGCTCCGAACGAAGTAAAACTCCTCGTGTAATTTTTTTTTTATTTTTTGCTTTCTCATTTCGTTTTAATTTTTCCGCTGCGCACGTTATAAAAAGTATCGTACAATTTTCTATCGACTCTGATTTTATAACGAAGATTTTAAAAGTCACGTGATTCACCCCCCCCTCTCACGTGCATCGGTCCTACACAATCCTCAGGTTTCGAAGCCAGTCCATGAAGTTAGGCCCGGTCAGCTTATTGGTGTCCAAGATGGAATGCAAATTTAGAGAAGACATGATCGAGTGATTAACCTAGAAATACAAATTGAGCTTATGTGAGAAGAATGATTAAAGAATGTATCAACATACATAAATAAAATCCTATTTATTTTCAAATTAAATAACCCTTTTTATCAATTCGGGAGATCGTAGGAACATCTCCAAATAGGTTAATATCCAACCATAGATAAGAACCACCATGGCTGTGGCCATCAAGTCATTCTTAGCTATGAAGGCAGGTAATTATACCGATTACACATCACATATATGTAACTATCACTTTATGCTATCAACTAATTGAATGCTTGCATAAATCATTGGGTTGTTAACTCATTAACATGTATGCAACATTATACATAGCACCCAATTGCACCTCTCTTTACATCGACCTTGGCTGTGGCACAACAAATCGATGCTCCAAGCTTAAGGCTGACCCATTAATCAAGAAATAGTTTTAATATGGTTGGAGCTCATTCAACCGTTTAGTCAGGCTTGGATGTGTCCAACAACCAAAACTAAGGATTGACCTCTGACTCCTACTATATTATTCATAAACTAATTCCATGGTTTGAACATGTTGAGGTTCAAGCCGGGCATGGATGTGTCCATCAACCCAAACGAGAAACAAAACTCCGATTCTAATCATATTAATAGAAGGTGTTGGCCTTAATATTTTGTAAGGGGTTTTGGGTCTCATCCTTTCTTTTCTAAGCACATTCATGACATAGAATTATGTCATGACTAATGATTTCCTTAATAAAGTATGTATGTGACTTAATTTATCAAGTCTCATTATTTGAATTAGGAACCGGATTTCCTAATTCTAATTTCATACTTTATTTAAGGAATTGTTTTGGGAAACAATTTCCTAAATTGTCATAATCAATTTCGGAAATAATATGTTTTAAGACTTTGATTTCTCTAAATCAAATCTTATTAAATTAAGAGACAAATCCCTTAATTCAACCACATATTATTTTCATGAAAATCTCATTTAAGGAAACTATATAGGAAACCATTTTCCTAATTAATTTTGGAGACAACAATATGTAAGAGCATCACCTCTTAAATCATATTTTATTCATGGATTTAATTAATTACAACAAATCGTTTTCTAAGGGTGGCTCCCCGAGGCTCAGATACCCAAAGAAAAGTAATTTGTCGTAAATCCAATTTGGTCCGCTTCGGAAGCGTAACCAAATTAAACATGACAATCTCATTTAAAATTGGAAAATTAAATTACAACAACTAACTTTAAATTGGACGGCTCTCCGAGGCTCAATCCAAAATAAAGAATTTTGTTGTCAATTTAAAAATCAATTCAAATTTAATTGTCCATAAATTTGTCTAGACTTTCTTGAAAGAAAGTGCCCAAAATTGTGAGATTTCATAATAGGTTTTCAGAATAATTGTAAGTTTCTGGTACAAAGAAAACTTACATATTTCCAAAATTGGAAAATTTCTAAAATAGAAAAATTTCCAAAATTGGAAAGTTTCCAAAGATGGGAAGTTTTCACAATTATTATAAAATTTCAGAAACTAGAAAATTTCAAAAGTTTGCGAAATTTCATGAGGATTTCCAAACTTAGAAATTCCTAAATCTAAAATTTATTATAATTTGAAAGTTTCCATAATTGAAAATTTTTTCCAAAATTGAGATCATGACAAAGTTTTCCGCAAAACAATTATATGATTATGTCGAACACTAACCGGCTCTGCTACCACTGTTGGGACCGGGTGCATGTTGACAAGGATACGGGTTCGTAAATTTTAAAATTTTTACGTGCAGCGGAAAAATTAGCATAAAATAATTTCTCAAATTATTTTAACCACGTATTTAGCATGCAACCTTATGATGTGTGGACATGATCATAAATTAAAACTTTGTGGAAAAGTAAACTAATTTACTAAGTACCTCGCGTAACTCGAAGTAAGGGACGAGATCCAACCGTAGCGTCCCTTGGAAGCTCCGCCTCTATTCGCGTCCACGCCGAGTTCTCTTTGGGATGACTTCGCAAAGTCACGAGTTTTGTGCCGACGAGAACTACTAGATTCTCTAAAGGCACAACTAGAACAACAAGAGAAAAGAATGGAAACTAACCAACAAGAAACGGAATCAAAATTCCGGGAAGAGAGGAGTTGCGATCCGCTTCTTCTTCTTCTTGTTTGGCTCCTCCTTGGTGGATGTTGCTCACGCCAACTTCTTGGAGATGAGGGTGCGTCGGCCCTAGGAGGAGTAGGTTGGGCGCCGGCCCTAGGAGGGGATGGGGGGCGCCGGCCCTAAGGGGAAGAGAGAGGGAGAGAATAAGAGAGAGAGGGAGAGAACTACTAGATCTCTTGATCACTCAATTAGGAATTCAAGACTTGCCTTTGGTTCCTTTATATAGTAGCCTTTCCCTTGCCAAGTCTCTCTTTAACGGAATTTTTCATAAGAAATTTATCCTATAAATTCTCTTATTATAAAAGAAATTTTTCCGTTTAAGCCAAGTTTTATTATAACTAACTTTATAATAAAACAAATACCTTCTCTCCTTTTATTATGGAATAAATTTTATAAGAAATTTATAAACTTTCTTATTATGGAAATTCATAATTGATTTTATAAAATTAAAATAAACGATTTCATGGATCATTTTAATTTCCATAAAAAAATAAATTTCTATAAATTTATTTATATAAATTACTTTACACAAATTTATTTATCCATAATTTATAAAACAAATCGCGCTAGATTTATTTTATTAATTAAACCAAATAAATTGGTTTCTTCCCTTTTATGTGGCCGGCCAAACCAAAGGAGGTTGGCACCCTCTTTGGCCGGCCAAACCGAGCCGAACCGATCGCGAATTAAACTCATTTAATTCGCCCAATAAGCCTTCAAAAGACTTAGCCATTTTAAGTTTCCGTTGCGCCTCTGATTAACTCAGTTTTGACTTATTTCTCTTGATTGAAAAATCCAATTTTCAACTCGTTTTAAATCCCTCGGATTACTCGTAGTGCGTGTGACTAAATAGGCTTTCGATTTATGTTGGCCGTCTATAATCAACTAATTATAGAACGATCATGAGTGGCACCTAGTAGTACATCATGACCCCCAATTAATCGAAAGATCAACGGTTTGACCTCAGAAGTAATTCTGAAACCCTTCAGCAGCTCTAATGAATCGTGCCCCATTCCCTTCACCATCTTATACCCACTTGGTTCAGGACATGGTATGTTTGTGTCAGTCCCCACTAGACTGACTACGTCACACCTAGCCCAAGTAGTGTCTTTCTCGTCCTTTGGATTTCTAATTACTCTCATTTATTTAAGAGACTCACACTCTAAACATGATATGCTCTGGCCAGAGGCTTTGAGTAACAATCCGACGATAGGCCTGGGTATACATCTCCTCGCAAGGAGTGGTGAATCCTTTGTAGGCTGTTCAAACATCTTCGGGCACTTCGGCTTATACCCAATCATCCTGGGTCCACACCTCCTTGAAGATGCTTGCTTAAGATGTTAAAGTATAAGTCTCCATGACCAAGATGACTTAAACACCGCAAGTCAAAGGAACATCGCACTTAAGCTGCAGTAAGAACTTCATTGACATATCTGTATAGATAACCATATAAAGTTTTACAGCTAGTCACTCCAATGAACTAGTTCCCTTAACTAGCATCCATGTTTATCTCCGGACATCCCAATGTCACCAGCCAGTGAGAATCAGCTGATTAGAGAATAACCCATGCTAGTCTCAACAGAATTGATAGTGTCCGTTTTTATCAATTCATCGACTAGGGATACTTTCAATACTTCACAATTGCACATGTAGAGATAATCACTAGTTGTGATCCCATCACAAATTCTCTTATGCTGTGAATTATATTGCGGACATTCAGTAGATGAGTTTAAGATCCCAATCAAATACACTAACATGTATACTCAAATAGTGAATTATCATTTATTAAAATAAATATTTACAATCATAAGGCGATTGCCTTAGGACACTTCTCTCATATCACTAACACACTGTACATAATGTTGGGGCAATCGACCCAAGTATGATCGAGTGGATCATGGTTTTGATGTGTGTGTGTGTCAATATGATTAAGTTGGGTTATCATGTTGGTTTGATATGTGTGTTTGAGTCATGCAGGACATGGTGAATCACACATGAAGTACGCATCCGAGGGGCGAGAGCCAAAGGAAGAGGACTCTGAGGGAAAGCCGGGGAAGTAGACTTCAAGGGCATACGCGAAGGATAGCATGGAGGCAAGCCGTGGGCTTGTATGCGCATCCGAGGGACGAAAGCCAAGGGAAGAGAACTTCAAGGGACGAGCCTAGGGAGTGGACTTCGAGGCATACACGAAGAATGATCTTCAGACTGAGTTTGAGTGGAAATATAAGCTGGGCAGTCAACTGGGGGAAGGGCCAGTCAACTGCTAGTGCATAGCTGAAACTCACAGAAAGATCAGTCAACTGGTCCAGGCACCAGTCGACTGATCAGTTCGAAAATATAGTCGTTGGGCTAGCCAATGGCTAGGCTTGGGGCAGTCGACTGGTGTCGGGGGTTGAGATGTTTAAGGAACGGCTCTCTCCTCTATTTAAGGAGAGACTTTGGAGCAGAATAGGGTTGCGGTTCTTAAGTGTAAGATCCTATTCTAAGTGCTCAAAGTCTCATTCTTCCTGCTACTCTAATTTCCATCTTGTACAAGAGGAAGAGAACATCTTGTGAAGGTTTCTCCACCTTGAATGAGAAGTTCATAGTGAAGCTTGTGTGCATGGTGTGGATCCTTGGATTAGTCACCTCTTGGAGGTGGATACCAAGTAAATTAGGGAGTTAGCATTGTTTCTTGTTTCTTTTGATTTTGTTCTTGTATTTTTGCTAACATTCTTGTAGACAAAATTGAAAAGTTGCTATTCACTCCCCCCTCTAGCTAGACGTCAATGTCCCAACACATAAGTGGTTGAGTGTGGCGTAACAGGATGATTGCTCGCACTCTAGAAACTACCACAACAAGTGGTTGAGTGACGAAGCAACTAGGTGACTGACGACGGCTTAACCATATGGAAGCCTGACAGTCGTCAGTATCCAACGGTGCAGATATGGTGCATGATACAAATGCACAAACAACCGAATAAAAACGATGCAACGATATAAACAACAAGTACCAGAAACCAACGAATATGCAACTAAACTACTAGGTAGAGTGTCTCTAATGTTAATCATCCTAGTGGTGTTTACTGAACATCTAAGTACTCGCGTACGAGCGGTACTTTACAGAATAGAAAATCAACGAGAGACTGTACGGATATAAAATACGAATTAACTCGAAGATCAAACGAAGAAAGTATCAACGGACGATATAAAATAATCAACAGCAAAGAACAAGGTCAAGCAGACATAACAAGCTATGCAATTAAGGTAAAAGAACTACAAGAATACAAAGGAGAAATACCCATCTTTTATTATATAAGTTCGTAAACGAAGAGGGCCTTCCACGATCAACCAAACGAGTCTGAATCAAGGTCCTGAGTCAATACATAAGTTTACCTAATTATACAATTAAATAAATTAGTTAAATTGCATATAAACAAAATAACCATAATTACAACATCTTTTTAATCAATTGTATCTATCCATTATAATTGATTAAACCACCTAACGAAATACCGTGTACCAACAAAAATCCAATCAACCTCAAATCAAAATCCTCAGACCAAATTCCCCATAAATAACTCATAACATAGGAGCTTTCAAACGCATCAACAAACCCATCGCAAGCCCCAAACACAGGTCAAGGTGCATATTCATTCTAAGAACGAAAATACCATCAAACCGATTCAACACCTAAAATGGAGACTCACGGCAAAACTTGGAATCCCAAGGTAAATCACTCCCAATCACAGATCCTCATCGGAAACATAATCAAGTTTCTACACCAAAAGGAGCATCGCAACATGGAGAAGAAACCACCACAAGAAAGTCCAAGAATTTATCTAAACAAACCTCCATTTCTATTGTCAATCACTGCCTTAACCCAAAACCAAATCACCTCTAATCATGGGTTATCCAATCTACTCGGAATTCATTCTAAAACAAAGATTAAGACTACCATAACCATGCTTAATTCATCTTCATCCACAACCATCTGTATTCAATTCCCACCTCCCCTGTAACTCATAGATCTAACTATATCCGACATAATCCAAAATAGAACGTAATCCCAATTCATCATAGAATTACTACCAACCAATTCGAAATCTGATCAAAGTAGATATACTAATCCGATCTTACCTGAGATGCTATTAATCCACTAGAACAAGGAATGTATCGGTAGAACATCGCAATTCCAACCACACCAAGAATGAAGCTCGCATGAGGGAGGCTCGAGAGGACAAAAGTGGTGACACTCCTGCGATGGAGAAAACATTGTGTGGCGGCCACGGCTGGCTGGATTCGGTACAAATAGAGGAGCGTTAGAGCACAGGGGAAGGCAAGGTGCGGCGACGGCGACGGCGTCGGCTATGGTTCCACGCGCAAGGGAGTTGCAATTAGGGGAACAGAGCGTTCGTCGTCTCGTTCTTGTGCACCGAAGAAGACGAAGAAGAAGAAGAAAAGGAAGAAGAAGACTGAGAGGAAGGAGAAGAGAGGGCGCGACAGTGGTTGTCGGCGTCACTCGCTGCAACGTCGGGGCAGAGAAGGGGATCAGGGAAACTGAAATGAGGAGAGGAGATTAAAGGGAGGAATTTAGGATTTTTAAATTAGTTTTGATTTTTTTTAAAAAAAATCTCCCAATTTGTTTAATCCCAATCAAACCCTTAGTTTTTGATTTTTTTTCCCATTTTAATCCTTTAAATAAATTTCGGTATTTAACAAAAAAAAAAACATGAATTATTGCATAATTTGCTGTTGGCATTAGGGTTCATAGCAAGTTAAAAGCTTTTTGCATTACATCTGGGCACTAGGATCGGGTGATTTATGTGACCATGAGTAAGTAGGACATCACATCCATGCATCATTATGACACGCATGAACAGGATGGCAGGCATGAAGGATCACCAGCATAACATGCCCATGCACATTCATGGGCCATGGCAGCAGTGACATTTTCACAAGCCATGAAATGGATCACGCGCGTGCCTGCCCTGCTCCCTGACACGCCCCTAGCGTGGTTTTTGAGGCCAGCAGCGGAAGAGGTGAGGGCGGTAGAGGACGGTGAGCTGGTGGTGGTCCAGCCGGCGAACAGATTCGCGATTGCCGCGATCCGCCGCGGGATTCCCGGCCAAACACCACCTGCCTCAGGACTCCCGTCCCGTCTCTCTCTCTCTCTCTCTCTCTCCGAACGCAATTGCATTACGACGGGCGCCGCAGACGGATGGGCCATGGCAGCGCCGTACCATCAGGCCGTCCAATCACAGGATTCACCGTAGCCGCAGCGCTGCACGATGGGACGTACCAAACCGTTTGATTTGTCCCACCTTCACTTCATGGATCCCGAAATTTTTTCAATAAATTTTTTTTTTCTTTTCTTCCATTTATAAACATAAAAGTGCAGTAGCATGAAATCGACAGTGTTGCTACAGTATTTGTACTTGTGGTTCATTTTCTGTCACGTCAACAGTGTGTACTATACATGAGAGATCAATAAAACCTTACCTTGCACGGTGCAATGCCCTGTTCATTTAGATATGTAAACCCTACTACTGGCTGTACTTGATTGTTCTCGAGTTATAATATCCTGCAACCTCGAACAACACATCACCAGAGAACTTGTTTTCAACTAATCAAAATCAAGGCTTGAAGCAAAAAGGCAATAAAGAGACAACAGTCAAGTTCCATAAAATAGTACTGTCAGGTTCCAACTAAATACGTAGATATGCTTGTCTTCAGATAAAGAGTTTAGAAGTTCAACACAAATAACTTAAGCAAAAGGGATGACTTATCAACGTTTCATCCATTACTAGAGCTAGATAACTTAGATTACTACGCCTGACGATGAGTTCCGATCAAACAAACGTCCAGTTGACGAACATGAAGGCTAGACAGTGAGGTGTATCATCGTCGTTCAGGACTTTCCATGCCACGGCCTGCTCGTATGATACTGGCCTCCCCATGCTCGACAAACCGATACCGGGAGGAAGGCAAGCAAAACCCTATAATTTTCATGAAGATGCATTGGTTTTATGGGCACTACTCGAAGAATTAAAGTAAGGTTTCTGACTTAGTTGTGCATACCTGCTGCATGATCTTGGGGAACTCCGAGCAAAGAGCCTTCCGACCATTGTCATCGAGAATCCTTTCCAGTGTGATGTCCTGCAGAGCTATCAAGGTGGTTTCCAGCATATCCAACCCAGCTTGATTCGAAAAAGTGAAGACCGGCATAGCCTGCAAATGGCGGTCAATATTTTCGTATTAGTAGAACGTCTATGGTTTAAATAAATTTCCGAAGAATCAATCAAACAGATGAAAAACACATGTATACTCGCTAGCACTTGCCTTCAAAGAACAACACATGATTGCATCAGAGTGGTGCCACAGCAATTTAAGCAAAGCATCAGTAGCTTGTGATTCTACTCGGAAAAGTTCGACACCAGATTGAACCCTACAGATGCAGAAGAAACTTGGCATAAGGAACAACAAGCGATAAATTTGAAAGCATGATCATTGGTTGTTATTTCAAACTGAAGACAGTAATCATCTAGTATCTTTTCGTTCTAGACTCTAACGTGATCAAAGATGTGGGCTTCACAAGCTTAGGATTAGGCGCAAGTACCTGTAGCTTGTGCTAACCCATCGTGCGAGAGTATGAGCTTCAGGAGAACCTGGTGGATCCTTGCCGGCGAGCTGACAACCCGGACGAGAAGGTGAAATTGCCATAGCAACTCTTTGCACCGAGGTGACCACACTTCGGACGTATTGTCGTGCCATTATTGCTACATTATCACGCAGGTGATTGTCATAAGTGAACTGGAAAGCTATTGTAAGAACAGACCGCCGGTTGTACATGCTGGAGCTAGAATCAGTAACAGAGCGAGCAGTTCCACTGGATCCAGTCTCGAGTGTGGATGCCAAATCGAGAGTTCGTATAGTTGAAGGAGAATCCTACATCATCATCTTAAGACACTTAATGTAACAGTTGGATAACTAATTGCATTTCATATTCATAATTTGTGATAACAAAGAACTGTGCTCATAAATTATGCAAAGATAGGGCAGGTAGAGATAACCCAACTGATTTAAGATCCAGCGGTATGACACGAAAACCTGAAGGTAGTAATGGAAGATCATCATCGAAGGATTCATCAATAGGCGCAAAAACAAGCTGAGCACAGGCACCAGAAGCATTTTCATCGATTCCACTGCAAAGCTGCCATAACAGATCCAGACAAGAATTTCAACTCAAAAAGTACTGATTTTAAGAAACTTGTAATGCACAAACCTGGAGCAAGTATAAATCCCTCGGCAAAATTATATCATCCTGATTGAAACCATGTCCTTCGAGCCGAATCACCTCTAAGAACTGAATCAAAACAATTACAATGCTAAGAAGACAAACACTAGATATGAACCTTAACATTTATTGTTAATTACCTCCTCGTTTTCTGCGGTGTGTGCAAGAGGAAGTATGACTTGACTACCTAAGAATCCACCACTCGGCCTAACACCAGGGACGGCAAATGGGCAAGCTCTCAAAGAAGCAGCGGAATATGCATCAACACCGCAGTCAGCCCATTCCGACCGATGCTCCCTCAAGAAGCGAACCAACATAGCAGGAGGAACATTCTACATATTCAAATATGCATGTTAGTTTGGAGTTGCTTAATCAAACAAGAAAACACAAAACAGAAGAACTCGACATAGAAAAAATGTGAGCTGGCCATAAAGGCCGACTACTACACCTGTAGCAACATCGATGCCTTTGCACAAAGAATGCCACCTCCAAGGGCTGAAAACATTGTCGAAGAATTGACATGACTTCCGAGTAATTTACCAGGAGAAGAATTTATTGCAATTGTGACATCCTCGATTCCGTCACTACCGAGTACCGTCCAACCATCATCAGCAAACCCATTCACAGCATCATTAAAACCTCTGTTATAAGCCGAAGAGTCAGCAAGTGTTTAACACAAACAGTTAGCACACAAACATGATCTTTTTAAATACCTGCTCAATCTCTGACTGAAGGTCCTCATGATAGCAGGTTGCCGCCCCATACCGATTTGAATTTCACCGCTACTCTCATGAGCAATTTGTCTGAGGTAACGAAGTGCCTGAAAATTTACCGGCGTGCTTAATGACAAAAATGAGAATAACAAATAATCAAAAGAGGAGAAACTTCTTACGGCAATGGTCACTTTCTGAGCCAAAATTTTTGGTGATTCATACAAGGGTCTAAGAACCTCAGGGACACTCCACGCCTATGCAACAAAGATGTGAATACGTTATAGCAACAAAGATCATTCAGACTAGAATGAACTTAAACTCACATCTAAATCAACATGATCCACTATGTGGATCATGGAACCACCACCGTCACACGGCCGAATCAGATAGCCACTGGGAAGCATTTCGGCTCTTACAAAATTTGGAACGGACGGACCAGGAGGACCACCAGTTGTAGGCGTCAAAGACCTCTCACAGATCTAGCAAGAAAACAAGTATCTTGTCGACTTGTCCATGTTACTTGGTAGAAAATATCAAATTGGAGCAGCAAAATGTGACGAAAAAACCATACCACAAGACTTCCATCTTCCAGAGCAGTTGTATACCTCAGTGTCCAAAAATCTCGAGCTACTGCCAGTGTAGTAGGTGCATATGTCTGATCACAAGAGATTCAAACAAAAGTTGATTTAAAGAAAAGAGATCAAAGATAAAATAAAAATTCTGAACATGATCAGACCTGCATATAGACAAGTTCGATATTCCCACCGTTTCCGGTGGGAATCACAGTAAGCACATCGAGGCAACGGCAATCAGAATACCAAGATGGACGATCTTTAAGGATCTCTGCAACCTAGGAACACCAGCAAGCAACAATTATTTGCAATAGAATCCAGAAAATTGTATCAGTGCGGCAAAATGTGAAATCTGATGGGCAATAGCTCACCTTTGTGGGTTCTAAACTCACAAGGCCACAAGCTCTAGCTGCTACTCCACTGCAATTGTGAGAAACAGCAATGATTCCAATGGAATCCGGACCAGGCTATGAAGAATAAAATGAAATCAGTTTACGATAGAAATTTTGACTGATCAATTGAAACGAATTCAATCGAACAAGAGTGAGTGTCTGGTTTCACTTCACCTTCATCCCAACCATCTGAACCCAATCGACAGCCGTTCCAGTAGCCTTTGACAGGAACTCTGTCAATGTCTCCTCAGCAATAGCAAGAAGACTAAAATCTCAAGAAAAGAATGGATCAGTTAGACACTAAAAAATCCACTGAGTTAAGAGCCGGCCATCCATAAACCAGAAAATTCAATTACCCTGCAGGGTTGTTTGCATCTCTTGGTGGATGCCGAGGCATTGGGTTTTGTTGATGGTGCTGACCGCTAGCAACTACAGACTCGCAACTGTTGTCGGTGGTCGCTCCAGATGTCTGAATTTTCAAAGATCAAGAGCAAGATAAACACATGTACCAATCCAAAAGCAAAGAGAGAGATTCACACACACATAACAAACACTTCAAGCTCAATAAAATGTTTAGGCGATTAAAATTGACAGATTTTGCCATATCAAAGTACCAAACTATATTGCTTAAGGCTGCATGCATACTTACGGTATGTATTTGCTGGCGCATGTAGCCATTATCATACACAAGCTGGGAAACCTGCTTCTGCAGCCGGTCATTTTCCTCCATCAACAATTTGTTCATAGCACTGAGCTTGCGGTTCACTGTTTGGAGCCGAGAGGCTTCCTTTCTTTGTTTCTCCCTGCATCTGCAAATGAAGGAAATGGTAACCTTCCTTCAGTCAATAACTCCGACAACTTCATTCACTGAATGACAAGTATGTGCAATAATTTCTGTTTATACCCAGCATTCATACATAAAGTAACCTCATTTACTGCAAAGCTGAGTAGGCATTGGTAAAGCATGATCTATTTATTGCACCAGAAGATTGATTATCTTATCCAGCAAACCAAAACTTGCCAATCAAAACAGAAATCTTACAACTGAAAATCTAGTCAAACAATGGGAAAAATGAGTTTCTGAACAAATGCAAGTTCTTTATTACCAAAACTTATTGTTCTCCAAGGTCATCATATTAAATCCATTAGTGAAAGCAACACTGCTCACCAAATGGATTGATTGGCACATCCTCAAAATCTAGTAAGAATGAACAGAAAGCAGACTCAGATTCTGAAACAACAATCTAGATTAAGCCGAGCAATGATCAACAGACAGCAACAAAATCATGCAAAATAGGCAAACGTCTCTGATGCAGCAACCAAAATCAAATGAACAACAAAATCTTTCCAGAAAAGCACTTGATCAGGACATCTTGCAGAGAACAATAAATGCAATAGCTAGAATATGGCCCCTCTCATATTAAACGATTCAAGGCGATTCCACGAGAAAGGTACAGTAAAAACGGGTAGTTTTTGGTTGTTAAATTTATACTCTACAAACTAAACCGAATGGATTCTAGTTTCCAAGTCTTCAACGCTTTTCAAATCGTAATTTTCATAACCGGATGCAACAGAATTGTTGGTGAGAACATCGCTCATCGCTTTCACAAAAAGATAAGATCGACTCCAGCTCAACTAGATGAGAGAGTCAATGAACCAACGGAGAAGGCCATCCTTGTGCAACAACGGAAAAATAGAACAAGATGTTTTTTTTCCAATGATGAACAAATTAAAAAGCCAAGATTTAATCTTCCGCCGATCAATTACCTCCGATTCTGAAACCAGACTTTGATCTGCTTGGGCTCGATGTTGGAGAGGATAGGGCACTCTCGTATGAGCTGTTGCCGCCTCAGCGAGCTCGGTTTCGGGCACTCGCTGTAGACCCTCTCGAGCGCCTCCACCTGCTCCGGCGTGTACCTGACGTACTTCCCCGCCTCCAGCGCTGCCGCATGTTGCTGCGCTTTCCCCACCTCCTTCCCACTCACTACCATCGCCATCACTCCGCCTCCAGAAAGAAGGAAAAAAGGCTAAAAATCCAACCTTCCCCCACCCACCACACTAGCTGCCCCCTTCCTCCGGGTCCTCGGCAGTAGCAGCAGAAGCATCACCGCCCCTCAGACCGAGGCAACCGCGGCCACTGCCGCGGCTAGCCCCATCGTCCTCTGCTCCTCGGAGGTAACCATTGCCCTGGAAAGGAAAATAGCAAGGAGGCAAAAAGGAGGAGTCTTGCTACGAGATAAATGCTGGCTTGGGGCCCTTTTATTCGCAACGAAGCGGTGGTGGCTTCGGTTTCGGTGCTGTGTGCGCTGCGGGGTCTTTAAAGTGAGGGGCGAGCAGCGGTGTGGCCTTTTGATGTGCTCTTCCCCCCTTGCATTAATTTAACAAACAAAGTGGGAGGGGATAGGGGAGAGGGGAGAGGGGAGAGGGGAGAGGAGGTTTTCTATTCTTTGGAGGAATTGTTTATGGATCTGACGCTGCTCCTGCTCGTTTGTGTTGTCGCTGCGCTTGGCTTGGCCTGCTCTGCTGCTGCCGTTGCGACTGCAGCTGTCTCAGCAAGAGAGAGAGAGCGCAATGCGGAGAATTGATAAAGTGCTTTCGCTGCCTTCAATGCTTCACATATCAAATCAAACGAAGGGAAAGCTAGCAAACGGAGGGATCGATTTGTCTGCTTCCCTTTCGCTGGAGAAGCGATCACATTTTACATGGTTCATCATAACATCCTGCATGTCGCCATGGCTATAACAGACTTCATCACCTTTGCCTGTTTTTTTTTTTCATTTCTTTTATATTGAAAATTTGCCTTTTCTCAAAATTTAATATATTTCTACCATCCATAGGCTATATCAATTGCATTAAAAAAAACAACTAGAAATGGACAAATTTGTGAGCTGTTGAAATAAATGCACCATTATTGGATAAGACAAATATAAAATATATATAATTACAGTAATTAAATCTGGGTTGGAAACATAATTACCAAAATTTACCAGAATCTCTGCAAACAGATGCTGCAGGATCTTTTGCCCCCTTTGATTTGATTTGTCTCTCTACTCTACTCTCCTCTCCTCTGCTCTACTCCTTCTCTCTCTTCCCCAAAGCGCATAGGCATTTACTGGTTCATAGTCTCAGTAATTATCTGATTAATTTAATTGTGTTGTTTATTTTTATATTTTGGGAGGGTTGAGTGATTGGAACAGGAAGGGGGATGCTTTTACTGTGTTCATGCTAATTTTGACTATCAGTCAATGCGGCGTCGGCGTCGGCGCAGGTCAAGCACGGTGGATTTGATGTCGGCCAAAAATTCAAAAAGGACTTCCTTTATTTTAAAAATTATAACACTCTCATTTATGTAAATGGCCGGTTTCAAATTTATTCAAATATGTAATACTACTTCGAGTATTATCGAAGATCAATCATGTTAGTTTTTTAGACTTGTAATTAATATATGAGTATTATCAACTTAAAATTTGAAAGTTTAAAATTTGATAAAGTCTATATTCCGTCCTCTCCATGTACTAGTCATAGCATCCAAGCTAGTAGTTCCCGTAATTTATCTTCTTCGTGTTGGCTCTAAGACGGGTTGGCAGGACGCCCTCTAGTCTCTCTATTTACCTCCTTCATATTGATCCTGGGATGAATTGGCAGGGATGCTAGAGGCCAACGAATTGCTTTTTACCATCAAAGATGAATCATGTTTATCCGTATAATACAATTGAGCTGGTTACTATGAGGTAAATATTATTATATTGAAAAAAATATTAGAATTTTGATAAAGTCGAGAAAATATTCTCCCTGTAGTGGTCGAGAAAATATTCTCCCTATAGTGATCA